>CAEGAG010088371.1:0-57538 GCA_903067065.1 Brachyrhaphis terrabensis | reverse complement strand
CTCAACCAGCCGCTAAAATAATATCGCTGAAGAACCAAACACAACACTGTTTATGAAACAAACCCTGTCAGATTTTTTTTTCTGTAAATGAAAAAAGTACGTAAACTCAGAAGATCGCAACATTACATTTTTCAGGTAAATGTGACTTTAATAAATAAAGACTTTTTAGAATTAGAATTAGAATTCAACTTTATTGTCATTGCACTGTCACAAGTACAAGCAACGAAATGTGATTTCCATCTATCCAGAAGTGCTATGCATGATATAGATGTTTATTTGCAGGTGAACCAAGTAGCAATAATGGCGTGGAGCTAAAACAGTCCGTGGTGTGTGTGTTTGATATCTGAAAGCACTGCATCTCTTGTGTTATCTTGACCATTTCTCATTTTCTGCAAATAAATATTACATTTTTGCTTGGAATTTCAGAGACATGTTGTCAGTAGTTCATAGAATAAAACAAAAATATTCACTTTACTCAAACATAAACCTATAAAAAGTAAAATCAGAGAAACTGATAGTTTTAAGTGTCTCTTAATTTTTTCCAGATCTATAACACAGAATACCTTAAAACTATAAATGTCAAGTAATTTACCAACTGAATAAAATAATTTTCTGTTAGTGGCACCACCTAATCGACCACACTTGGTAATCTGATAAAGGTAAATCAGTGTTTCAGGAAAGAGCATCACAGCAGAGAAACTGTGGAAAATCTTGAATAAAATACCGAGCAGTCGGCCCTGAGTGTCTGCACACATCCAGAGTTATCATTCTGAATGCAGCATCCAGATTCCCTTTCCAGATCTTTGTCTTTCTGGATCATCCGGACTATCTGCGCGTCCTGCCGCATGCAGGGCGAGAACTTTGCCCCGAGGTGGATTAGATCCTCCTGGAAGATAAAGCAAAACAAAACAACATCTGCAGTTAGAACAAATTATGATGCATGTCTCACACCAACAGTTTTATGACCGTTCAGACTGCAGATGCTTTCAAAAAAGCATCTGCATTAATCGGATACGTATCCAATTTAATCCACATTATTCTTTTTGTGGAGGAAAAGGTGGAAATTATGCCTGTCAGACTATCGTAAAAAGTAGGATTTGGGTCGTATTTGTCAGTTGAAATAACTGGCAAATGCCAGCTGCTGTAACATTGAACAAATATTCTTAGCAACATCACTAGTTTTTAGCAGTACATTAGAAAAATGCTGAACTCAGGAGACAAAACCATACCGGAAAAATTATGTTTATGAAAACCAATTCTTCATAAACAATTTTTTCTCAGCTTTGAGGGAAAACATGGTCAGAAATGATCATGGTGGAAAACCTGCACTAGAACAAAAATATCTCACTTAACGCATCACACTGAGTTTCTCTGGACTGTAAATTTATTTCAGGCAGCAGATGCTCATGTTGTAATATCTGTAAATATCAAATGCATCCTGGGTGTGGAGTGAAAACCATGTACAGTAAAGCAGCAGACTCACAGAGCTCGGTCCGATCCAGAAGTTCTCCTGTTGGATAAACTTTACACTTTCATAAATGCCTTTGTTCTTCAGTACCTGTAGAGGGCGACATAGTGCCACAATTAACCAGAATAAACCCTTTAATTGAGCTGAATAATGTTTTAAAGCACAACTTATTCCCAGTGGTTTGGGGAAAAGAAAAACATTCACTCACTAGTTCAGTTTTGGCGTGCTGTGAAAACCCCACAGGGGCAAAACCATATGTGCAGCAGGCCAGCAGTGTGATAATAACGTGGACAAATGTTATCCAGTAGGTAAAGTAGGGCCTGGAAATTCATGACAAAGTCTCAAATCACTTTAAGGCAACAGAAAGAGATTAAAACTGTGAAAAATGTAGTTTCAGTCATTTTAAATGTCACATTACAGAAGGAAATTACAACAAACCAGCAAAGAACTAATGTTGTTTAATAATCTCTCTGCAAAATTCAGATTTCATCAAGTTAGGCTTCTCTCTCTAAGCTCTAAAAATGTTGATTAATTAGTAGGAAGATATGCAAAAAAAATTTAAATAAAGATATATGATAATATATCATTTCACACTAAAAACAGAAAAATCAAACATTTAGTTTGAGTGCTTTAACTCAGAGGAGAGAATAAATCCAGATTTAGGAAACTGTTTTAAAATAAACACCAGTTGCACAATTACTGGAACTAAAATAAGACACATTTTAATTAATTTAAGTACATCATAACTTCTAGGAACTTATAATTGTTGACTACGGTATTTGTTTCCGTGGGGTATAATTATTATGTGACACAAAGACTTGTTATTTTCTAACCATTTCCAGTGAGTCAGATGTTGAGGAAGCTGAAATAGACGGTGCACCAAACAGAAAAATAAATTTTTCTCCAAGGCCTTAACTTTATTTGTGCTTTTTTTTTTTTTTTTTAAACAAAAATAGTTTAAAAAGTAAAATGTTTCTACCTTGCTGCAGTAAAATCTAATTTATTTTACCAGCATTGCTAACAAAACTGTCTAAGTTTGTGCCAATTAACTGACTCTAGAATGTAGATAATCATTTAGTTTGCAGTAACTCTGCGTGGTTTCTGACCTGTGGCTGTGGAAGTCGTCCAGCTGCTTCTGGACGTTGCTGCTAAGGCTGCGTCGGTAGTTTCGGTTCAACCATTTGCCCACCACGCCCATGCCGTAGTCGCGCTTCTTTTTGTCAAATGCAAAATGCTTCACCTGGGAAGCGATGCGGCGACCGCGAGGAGGAGGAGCCTTTTCAGGCGCTGCGATGGGGGTCTTCACAGAGACGTCCTTACTGCAGACAGACAGAGAAAATATTCAGATTAAAACACTGAAGGACTTGGTTTTTATTTGTGCAAAAGCTTTAAAAGGAACTGCATGTTAAACTGCAACCAGCTATAAAAATTACTGGTATTGTAATTTGTATTTATCTCTGCATTAATCTCTAACTATTAGCTCTATGAAGTGACTGAGTTATCATCTATCTGATCTCTTTACAATCAGGTTATATTAACATTTAGATGCCAGAACTCATTTTCAGTGAAAGCTTCTCACAACTGGAATAAAATACCAGACAGCGTAAAAATGTACGAGTCTTTAAAAATTATTTTCTTCAACGCTACAAATACAAAAGTACCACACTGGACTGTTTTCCTATTTCTCTTTTTCTCCCTATTATTGTCTTTCATTTACACCCATTTCTAACACTTGTATTTATATGTCACAGTAATAATAATAATAATGTCTACTACTTTAAAAGCATGGCTCCTAGATAATCAAATATGAAGAAACTGGTCGTATTATTCTTAATTTTATTCTGTTTTGTATTCTTTGTATTGTGGTAAACTTTTGTGACTTTTGTAACTTGCTGCGTTCCTTTTAGATAAAAACAATGCTTTTTATTTATCATCATTATTATTCCTCCTTTCTTTAAGAAGCTTGTCAAGTTATCTGTGTTGCACTGTAATATATTGTTAGCTTAGAATCCAAACTTTCAAAGTCTGTAAATAACTCAAAACAACTTGTTCATGGTTTTATTGAGGCCAGTCACATTCACAAAACAGCCCCAACAAAGATTTTAATTTCAGCTTGCGTCTATTAAAATGTTGTTGATGATATTGCGAGGGTATTTTCAGGTAAGTTGTCCTCGGCCTGAGAATGTTTGGTTTAGATTTCGTTGGATTCGGCTGCTAACTCACAGGCTGGGGAACTTCTTTGTGGATGCGGGAGAAGCCGACATGGGAGGTGATTCAAACACATCATCCGCCATGGAGTACATCTCAGCATCAACCTGCACGTCCAAAACCGAAGGCGGGAAAAGATCAAATAAGGGTGACTCCAGTTTTAGGAAACTGATGACAGGATAACAAACAGAGTATTTGGGACGGTCGCTGCTGACCTTGCTGAAGAAAAGCGATGCAGAGGTGGTGTCTGCTGAATCCACAGTGTCTTCGTCCATCCAGTTGTTCTGGATGAAGCTCCTCCTGGGGAAGCCGCGAGTGCCGTGTGAATCTGCCAAGCCGCTACGACCCTGAAGAGAAGATGCATAACGGGCTGGTACAAACTTTTCTAGATGATAAATTGACCCAGAAATTATTGCGATAAATAATAATATAGTTATTTTGAGACCATTTTCAAGTAAAATAATGTTAAAGGCAAAACAACGCACAAAACAAATTTTAAAAAAATCAAACGTTAGTTTCTAAAGAACACCTAACTCTGGAACTGGGAGACATTTTAAATTAAAACATCCAAAATAAATCAACAAAACAATAAAAATATGGATTATGACGTTACTGTAAACAAAATTACCTTTTAATATATATTATTGATTAGGCTCAGACAGAAAAAAAGGCAAAGCAAAAGAAAAAGTGTAAACTAACAAGAAAACGTCTCCATTTGAATAACGTAATCAGCGTTTCTGCTTGCCAGGAGGAAAACAAACAATTATGCACTGAAAAAAAGAGAATGGAAATCCAACTTTTAAAAAATTTGTTAATCAAATTGTAATCAAATTATTATTTAATCATATATTTTCTTGGATAAACTAAATTTGATTACTTGCAATAAATTAACTATTTTTTATAAGTTGGATCACCTGTTTTCTTTTTTTAGTGTGCAAATTAAAATTATCAAGCTCCTTTTAATTTATTGTACGATTAATTGATTTTTCTCAGCCGTTTATTATCCAATTTTAAAAGTAAAGTCATGTGAGAAATTTGTTTAGAAGTCAAGCAAGAACAAAGAAAACAAACACAAATGATGAATGACTTTTTGATGTTGCTGTTTTGAGTTATTTTTGGTGCACACTGCAAGTTCTACGTTCTGGTCCAAATGTCTTAGCAAACTTGAAATAAGACAAAACTGACATAAAATTTCAGCAAGATATAGAGGCTTGTTTTAAGTCAATAATTCATTAATATTGATTTTCTAGTTCCATTGGCAGATTATTTAACTTGTAACAAGACATTTTTCTCATAAGTTAATTTACCTGCCAACAGAACTAGAACAACTTCATCAATATTAAGGAATTATTTACTTAAAACAAGCCTCTTTATCTTGTGAAATGTTACGCTTACGTCAGTTTGTCTTACTCCAAGTGTAATAAAACATTTGCACTAGAAATTAGACCAAAATTACTTGGTAAGATGTTGTGTTTTTGCAGTGCAGCTCACCCTCAGCAGGTTGGATGCGGCTCGGATGCTCATGCGGGCGACGGACTCCCTCTTCCGCCTGGGCAGACGGCTGTACCCGGAGCGCTGGCTGGTGAAGGAGCTCAGAGAGGTGACCCCCGGCGTGAAGGGGCCCCCGTGGACCGTGTGGGGCGTTTTGGGTAAACTGTCCATCTCGTCTGGGTAACGGAAAGCTCTGCCTCGGGCCAGGGGGTCCACAATCTGATTTAAACACAAAATGAAGACACGTTTCAATACAAAAGAGGAAGAAGGGCTGCAACTAGTGATTATTTTATTAATTAATTATTCTGACAATTAATCAAATAAGAAAAATGACACATTCTGCGGATTTTTAATTTAATCACTTCATCTAATTTTATACAATATTAGAAATACATTTAAAAAGTACAAATAAATTATTCATTTCCTCTTTTAAATAAGAAAATAAAGGTTTTATTGTCTAAAACGCAATACAATAGTATTCCTCTAGTAAACACTTGATCATTTGTAGCAAAAGAAATAAAAATATTTCTAAAATCAATTACTTTTGTTTGGGCTAATCTGTTGATTATTGTTTTGGATTATCAAATTATTATTGGATAGCAAAAAGCGCTCAGTAAGAGATTAGTTTTTACAAAATTTAACTTTTTAATTTGAGGAGTTTTGGGTAGAACATATTTACAGACTAAAAAAGTTTATTCCTTTATTTTAAATGCAAAATGTGATTTTTTTCCCCTCCTATTTAAATTAAAGCTTAAATAGGTTTTTCTTTGCAATTAATTGGTTAATTATTTTAATAATAGATTAATTACAATTAATCAGATTAAATGTTTCCTCACTATAAAGAAGGGAATCTTTGGTGTAAAATCTCATCCCATTTCAGTTTTTGTGAATGCTGGCACTCAGCTTCAGAACGTGTTGAATGGAGGTTACGTCGAGTCACACAGCGACGATAGTAGCCTACCCTCGGCAGCTTGCTGGTGGCTGGTGAGTCTGGGTTCTGGTCCAAGGTGGATGCCGTCTCCGGCTCCCGGTACTGGGCCTTTAGCTTGCCGTAGCGCTGGCTGCAGTGGCGCAGGCTCTTCCTGTGCCACAGCTGCTGCTTCGTTTCACAGTCTTCACCAACGCCGAACCACTCAGCCGCATTTCTGAAGGTCAGAGGAGAGGTCACAGGTAATAAATACAGACTCTCAGTGAACACTCAGTAATGCCTACTTGACATTGCAAAACCTTATAATATTCCAAGACCTTACAGTGGATTAAGCAATCTTTAAAATATTGACCCTTTGCTGTCCAGAACTCCGCCCACTCCGCCATGACGGATGTCAAAACAACCAATGAACTCCTTTAAAGCTACTCTATAAACAGACATCTGTAACCAAATATCGCTTCTATTTAGTTGATTTCACTGTAAAAATGGTCACAGGGTGCTGCGCAGTCGGCTGGACAAACAGAGAGGAATAGAAACCAATTTTATTTTCTAACTTTTAATGAGGAAAGATGCTGCAGCAATGAATAGCAGCTGTCATTTATAACAACTTGCAGTGAAAGCTTTTGACAAGGTAAGAAAATTAACGTTCATATACTTTGTAAGTATGATTAGAAAGTTATCAAACATTGCATTATGGAGAAGGTACACGTCAAATGTATGTATTACTTTCGGATGCTTTGTGAAAGGGACGTTTGTCTTCCAAACTTCGACCTTCTGTCTCTGGCTGAGAAGTCGCCATCGTCGCCTCCAGCGAAGCTGTCGGATGCCGAACCAGGACCCCGGTTGCTCACGCTCTTTTTCAGCGACGGTCTGAGAGGCTGAGCAAAACAAAGCAGGAATGACGCAATGAAAAGTCATTTCAGGTTGAATGTTTCCTTCCTAGAAATACACAAGAAGCTGAGTTGAGTCACCGGAAATTACACTCTCAAAACAAAAGTTTAGCGCATCAGACTGTAAAAAGAATTGAAAATTGTAATTTTTACAAAAGCAGATGATATATTTCACCTGGTCATTATTAAACAAATAAAATTAAGCTAAAACATAAAAGTAAAAAAATTAAACCTTGGGCATCATTCCTTTCTATGCTATTGAAACACAAAGAAAGATGAACACATGATTCAAGAGCTTTCATACAGAAACAGAGTGAAGTTAAATCTTCTAAAAATTTAAAAAATATTAATCCCAATAGAGTATTGGGATTAATAAAGTTTTTTTATTGTTCAAACAAACTGCATTTGGTGGTACTTCTCGGGAAGGGAACTGGATATTGCTTGTCTTAATGTTTTTGCAAAAGAAATTTATAAAAATATGGTGGAAAAATACTATCAGAGCAACTTGGTAATTTTTTACCAAGTTGCTCTGATACCAAGTTTTTTACCACGTTGAAGAATTAATGAGTTACAACAATTAGTGTTGCAACTCATTAATTCTTCAAAGAGTTATTGTAGATGCTGATGGCTGTTGGCAGGAAAGATCTCTTGTAGCAGTCTGTATTACAGTGAATCTGAAGATGCCTCTGACTGAAGATACCCAAGACAGTGTCATGAAGAGGATGTTCAGGGTTGTGCATAATTTTCCTGAAAGTTATGGTGGGGATGGTGCTGTCCACACAGAAGCTTATATAATCCAATCAGTTTCTTCGAAACGAGCCCTGAGATTGTTAGAGAACCGCAATAGATGCAACGCAGAGAATCATTTGCAATCGACAAGCTGGTGGGAGTTGAGGGTGGAGTGGGTGGATGTGTAACAGTTCGAGGCTCATGGATGAGTTCACACTACATTTACATCTTAATTGCTCTACTTTAGGAAGTAGTTAAACTGCAGCTTCCTCGATTCAACCCTGATCCACTGCCTGCTTGTTGTGTGTGCGTGCGGCCCAGAGGGGAAAACGAACCGTTTTGTGTTCATTAGCTGCCAGACGGCTTTAAAATATGTCACTTTGGCTGAGAACAACACAAATGAAGGTAGAAGAAGCATAAAATGTGACTTGATTAAGTTTTAAACCTTCTTTCTGGTCTGCTGAACCAGCATGCTCCCAAGCTGGCATCTATTGAGACATTGTTTTATTTTGTTTCTTTCATCGGAGCCGCTGGACATTCGGTACCGACCGTGCTTCAGTTCATGTTTGATAACTGATCGATTGGATGATTACCCGACATTTTGTACTTGTAAAGTTTATTATTTTGTACCAAAATAAAAAGGTTAAGGTTTCTGCTGCAGAGTGTAAATAAGAGCTTTATTTCTCAAAATCAGATTTGTGCCTCTGGTTTGCTCAAAATGAATACTTATCTAATTCATTGTTAATTAAATTAATTATTTAGCTTCAGAAAGCTCATTTTGTTCCTTTTTTTAAATTGTAAACAGTCAGGTCTTTGGTTCTGTAGGCAGAGGAAAGGCTTTAGCTGCTCAACCTCTCACAGTTTACTAAGGCCCTGTTTGTTTGTTTCCAGTAATTTTTGTTTCGTTTCTGTTAACACATTTACATGAAGATGTTCTAATTACAATCTTTGTTTACACAGTAACGGTACACATCGACAAGGTGTAATGCTCTCGTCACGCCACCAGTAGGTGCTAGGTTCTTTGAAACCAAGTGTGCATGTGTTTAAAAAACAAAAGTTCTACTTGAAAGCGCGTCGATTCACGTTCCCCCATCAGGTACTGTTCCCCCAGATACTGGGGGGAAACACGCACTATGTGCGTCTGATTAGGGCGCAGTTGGAAAAAAGTGGGATAACTTTGCTGAAACACGTTGTTTGAGCTTTCAAGGTGTCCATAGTTCTCTAGATAAGAGCGCTGAACAAGCACAGGTGTATTTTGCTACCTGGTTTGTGTGGAGTGGTGAAGAGACGCTGGGGGAACCGTATCTGATGGGGAAACACGAATTGTAGTAACACCAGCATTGTCAGTAGTTTCTTCTTCTTCTGTGGATTGTATGAAGCAGCTATGTTTTGCGTCATACTATGCATGGGATTCCCTGACAGAAAAGATCCATTTACCCTGCTAACAAGACAACGGACACCGTTACGTTTCAGAACCATTGCACTCTGGAACCCGTTCTCAATCTGTGCCGTTGTTAGAGCAAACATTCGGTGGTTTCATATAAATGTACAGTACAAACGCAATAAAACTCTTCCATTTTCACCAGTAATTGCTGTCGTGTAAAAAGGGCCTAAGCAAAGTTGGTGGAATCAACTGACTCACTCACTCTTCTGTTACCTAGCAACTCACTCATTCTTTGGTTGCCGAGCAACAAGGTTTCTCCACCGTGCCTCATAACTGCTTGAAAAAAAAAAAAAACTCAACAGCATGGAGTGAAAACTGTAGAATAAAGAGGAAATATCACCACCAGTTCGACAGCATTTCAGATATTTAAAACAAACAACAAAAAATTTATAATTATCAATATCGACCAAAATGAAACATTTATGTTGCAAATTTTTTTTTTCAGCCATATTGTCCAGCCTTACTCAAAACTGAAATAAAATGGTTCTTTAAAAACAGACTTCCTAAAGTTGATATGATTTTTTAAAGGTTATGAAACACTTGTGGCTCTAAATGAGTTTTATTTAGCTGAGCAGGGATGGAAAAGGTTGCAGAACCTTGACCTAACATGTATTGGTTTCTCTTGATATTCTCACTTTCTCCCATAATTTAAAGACATGGTTCAGGTTGAGTTTGTTGTCCTGTATAAACTGGTGGGATTTCCAGACTGGAACCACTGGATTAACCCAACTAAGCAACAGAATTTCCTCTGTGAAAACTGTCTTCCCTTTCAATATGGCGAGTCTCAGACGTTAACAAAACATTAGAGACAGGAGAGAACGTGTAATTAATGTTTCGGTCTACCTGTCTGGCAGAATCAGCGGACATGGTGTCGCTGGGCGGAGGAATGGCTATCGTAAGGCTGGGAGGCTTCTTGCTCTTCAGGCGACTGTCTCCTTGCCCTCCGTTTGGAGGCGGCTCGCCCTCTACCTGAGAATCCATGCTGTCAAAGTGCTGAAAATAAAGAAATAGTAAAGAAAGTTAACAAGTTTTTACTGCAAGACACAGCAAGTTCAGACAATATAGAAAATATTGCTAAAAGGAACCAAAATTATGAAAGAAGAGTAAATGTCTCAGATTACTCAGATTTGATACAACCTATATATTTTATTTTGCATTTGAGAAACAAAGATGAAACAGTAAAAACAATAAAATGAGGGGAAAAAAGATGAAAAACTACTGAATCAAAACAATTACAATATTTAAAAATTGGTACAATTCTGGTTCATCTTCTTAAGCCTTGAAACTAATATTTTAATTTCAGTTATTGTCTTGAAAAAAAATAAAAAATCTATAAAATCAAGACAGAAAAACAAAAATGAGCCAAACTGAGTTCACACAGGAATGAGAATGGAAAATATTAAAAATAAATAAAAAAGAGAAATATTGTGGCTATCTTAACTAGCAAAATGGAGGGTAAATTATATAACAGTAAAGGGGGAAAAGTGACTTAAAAAGAATGCAGATTGTATTTGGTCTTAGAAGTACAACTCAATAATGTTACAAGTATTAAACTGAATTATAATGTATTACATAAAATGTGCTTGAACAGATGTTAAACTGTATGGAAGTCAAATGGCAGAAATGAATATTTTTCTACATTAAATGGTTTTATACTGTAAGCAGTCATACAGTCGTCTTATTTACTGCCTGTAATAATGATTTATTAGTCAATGTTTATTTTTCCAGATCCATAACACAGCAGAGACCAGTCAGGTTTTTCCTGGATGATACCATCCACCAGTTTTCTTTGGAGTCTGAATTCAAATCTTAATCTTAAGTTATTTAATTATTTCTTCTAAGGATGATAATATAAAAGTGAAGAAAGTGGCGAAGTTTGTTTGAAAGCAGGTTTTGAATCCAACAGAAAATTAATATACAAGATTAGCTCCACTTACGCATCACAGCATTTGTCTTAAATATTTATCAGACTTTTTATTAAACCAAAAACAAAAAAAAAGAAACACATAAGAGTCTATTCTGTGGATTGAATTTTTAGTTTTTATGCATTTAAAAAAAACAAAACATGAAAAACAAAACAATTTCAGTACTTGACTTGCCGGCTAACTGATTGATGAATCTCTGCTGAGAGCAAGTGTAAAGTAATAAGGCTTAAAAGTCAAAGTATCAAAAAAGTGAAGACAGAAATGTAATTTAGGGTGCACCAATTGATCGGCCTTTCTTCCCCTGATTTTGGGTGATCGGTTATCAGCTGACACAGGTGAAACCGACGTTCTCTACGTCTGCAAACGTCTAAAAATCAGCTGCTGTCCCCTTTTGCGTTGCTGTGAGAGACGAATGCTGAGTCGGCAGGTCGGGCTTTTTAAAGATCGGCGATCGGCCTGAAAACTGCAATCGGTGAACTGTAGATTAAATGGATTTAAATAACCAGTTTCCTGCTGGATATTTCCTGTCGAAGCCACTGTTGATGATTAATCAGTAGTGGTTTCGACAGGAAATATCCAAATGTACCGAATTGAGTAACAAAATCCTACTGAAAGAAGTACCACACCAAAAATTTTTAAAAAGCCCTTACTCAGCTTTTCAGCTGCTTAAGCGATTTAAGACGAATTGCTTCGACGGCTCAAGCGCAGAATCAAAACAAACTTACATTTTCAGCACACCCAGCACGTGAAACAGCAGCCAGTCTATTCCTGCAGCTCAGATTGCATCGTCATGGTAACAAATAAAATATTTTAAGTGGAAGCAAAGTCGACATGAACCCACCAAATCACAAGCCTTGCCAAGAAGCCCATTGTGGTCCCGAGTCGACGGCCTTCAGAGTTGCGGTTTCAGAAATCAATGCGACGGCCTGCATGCGACAGGAACGACAGCAGCGCAGAAATCTGAGCCCGGTTCAGATCGCCTGGCTGCCATTACAGAGCGTAGGAATGGCTGCACGCCCTGACATTTACTATGACCCATGACTCAAAAACTACAGTTCACCAGTCGCTTTACAGTGACAGTCGGCCCATTTATTTATTTATTTTTTCCAGTTATGCGTATTAAATAATTAAAGGTTTACGCAGAGCTGATTGAGTCCTCTTCAGGCAGAGAGGAGGTTACGGGAAATCCAGCCTGCGGTTTGGGGGGAGGCAGCAACCCACCCACTTAGATAATGAAATAGAAGGAATTTGGCTAATGGACAGAGCGCTGGAGTGGCGGAGAGAGTCTGCTGCTGCGCACAATTTATCAATACAGACACTAGATAGGCTGCTGCTAGCATCCACAGAGGAAAGTTTATGTTTCTGTAATGCAGACTGTATTCTCCCAGGGCAATACAGCAAAAAATAACAGAGAACCAAAGATCTGAAGTGAAGCTGAAGATTATTTCTGCATATTTAAGAGTATAAAAAGGATCATTACACATAGGTGCTTTATCTTAGAAATCAATACAATAAAATTCATTGACTGAAAATGTTTGGTTTTAAAATAGAAGTAAAATTGATCTTTGAACATTTTTACAGAAACTGGTTTTTTACAACTGCATTTGTACAGTTTAGCCAGCGAAACCAATCCAGACACTTTTATTATCCAGAGCTACAAGTGGCTCAATTAAATTCAAAAATATTGAATTGATCCTTTCCACTGGCTCTTCTCTTCTGACTATACACGCAAGAAAAAAACTATTTTAGGAGTTTTTTCCGTATGTTTTTTTCTCTTTTTTTTTTTTACAAACTCTGCATCTAATATATAAAAGTAACTAGCTTAAAGCTATTCGTTCTCTACATCTATATTTTTCAGTTCGGTCATTGCAGTTTCAGGAACTGTGACTTTGTTTCTCTTCCAGGAAGAGTTTTGCAACTGGCAGACCAAAGAGGCTCCAAACGGAAACTCAGTCTCAGTTTCTGTGCAGAAACTGTTGAAATGATGAACAAACATAAAATCACCACAAACTTCTTTTCTGAGATTTGTATGAAAGTAATGTGATATTAATCTTTTAGTTGTAAACATTCAAATGGCATAGAGTGACATTAAAACCTGCTAACATTTAGCTTTAATTGGCCAACTATGGGGAAAAAAACTGCAAACATGGCCTAAATAATGCAAAATTTAACTATAGTCTACCAGTCCAACAGGCATCTACTGACCAAAATTATAAATTAGCTGAACAAAAGCAGACAAAACAAAACAAAAACCTTTAAGCACAACAACCTAATAGTAGAATGACAGAAGGACCTCTAGTAGCGACTTATTCTGAACTTGGAGACAGTATAACGTCAGGCCTGAAGGTAATAGCAGACATTCTCCTAAAAGATTGTCGTCAAAGTGGTTGGCAATTTTTCTTTGCATTTCCAGGAACCTGTTCAGATTTAAAATTAGGTCACAAGCCTTTTCTGTAAAGTCCAGAGGTCAGAAGTCTTTAATCGTCTTAAATCCTGAATATTTTCTGTGGCTTTCAAGTGTCGTCTTGATGTTGTGAGGTCTCTTTTTTTTCGGTCTTTAGCGATTGGACTGATTATAGAGTGAATTACTGATTCAATTAGAACTGAAAACGAACGTGTTTATCTGAACTGCTAATGTTCTTCACTGTTAAATAATGTTTGATGAAATAGGGCTGGACAATTGATCAATATATAATAACTATAAGTATCATGCTAGACACATGATCAATATCAATAGATAATAGATCTGATAAAATATTTAATAATGTCATTGAACTCCAACCCAGACTATCACCGCTAAAACAAAAACACCTATTTGAACAATTCAAACATTTAGCATTTTTAATTCGATAAACTAATGATATATCCTCTGAACACATCCGTTTTTCAGTTTTAAACAGTGGATGCTGATTCATCCTTCTCTAGCGGTGACGTCACACAGACCCATGACTGAATGCAACCAGGTCTCAGTTTCTCCCCGCTGGGACAGGAAGGCCTGACCATGGAAATGTGTTTATTCCCATCCTCAAGCCAGTATAATCCTCTATAAAACCTGAAGTAGGAATGGTGATGATTCAGTCAGAGGTATAAAACCTAGAAGCACAACCATGCTCCAATTTTCTACATTACTAAAGACACCAAAACTAAACAAAAAAGGAGATATTGACGAGGGCGTTTTGTTCAGACAACAACTCTCTTCCACTCACTGTGTATTTTTAGGATTCTTCACACCTCTGAACCAAAGGAATAGATGAGAATGAACACTATCCGCCTTCAAAGCAGTAAGGAGCACGCGGTCGCTGCTTTCTACATGGAGGAAAATCAGCAATCCTTTCTGAAGCGCAGCGTTGCGACTGCCAAGTTCAGGCTTTTGTCCTCCTTTCCACTTCAGGCCTTTACTTAGCAGAGAAACTAGACGTGGTCGATCTGAGCTCACAAATTACATACGTGAAAACAAGTAGTACTGACATTTGTACGCTTACTACAGTGGCTATAGCTGTTCCTGTGAACAAAAGCTGAGGACAAAAGATGATGCATTAAACAATCGGCAGGCAGACTGTTATGAATATTCATCATCAACAGTCAGACTCATTTGTTCACCATTTACCTTGATTCCTCAAGCCTGAGCTTTGTGATCAGTTTATCTCTAAATCTTTAAATCCATTCTACAGCATATTATATTTCCAACAGAAGATAAAAGAGGAAAATAATAGGAGGAGTAAACTTTGTTTGTTGATAGCGTCTGCATGATAAAACGTTCTTTACAGCCAACTCCTACTTCAGCATGTTCCTATTTCAGCATGTTCCTATTTCAGTATGTTCCTATTTCAGTATGTTCCTATATTGAGATTCAATCTGAAAGCATCCATGTGTAAAAATCTGTGCTTACTGCGACATCCGTGCCTTGATGACAAATCTTGCTACGTACACATTAGGACTGGACGATATGGCTGAAAAACATATCACGAAACAAGCGTTTAATATCAGTCGATGTTGATACTTATTGATTAGGTTGCCAAAATGGTGATGTGACCTTTCCAGTTTTGTTCCCAATTTTCACACCACGCCGCTTTTTTAAATTATTTTTAAGCATTTACGAAGCATGGTGGCGAAACCTTAAACTACTGCTGCGTAGGTTACTCAACAGGCTGTTGCTAGGTAACCACAAGTTACTAAACAAGTTGTTGCTAGGTAACCAAAGAATGAGTTAGTTGATGCCACCAACCCTGCTTAGCTCGCTGTGAGAAGTTGAGCATGTAATGTCTATCCTCTGCCTACATCTCCCAGAATTCTGTGCAGTTCTGGGTCATGATTCAAGGAATATTCTGTACATCACATGCCTACTGTGATAAATATTGTTATTGGCTTTTTGTTGAACCCCACTACAAATATGTATCAATATTTAAATGCTGGGCACCATTTTATTATATTACAGATCTAATTAACTTCGTTTTGTTTTATAAAAACAGAAAAAAAAGCAAAGCTCACCTTTTTGTGTCATTAAAATATTGCATTCTGAGTTTATTGTTGAGCACATTGAAGTGAAAACAAACAACAAAAAAACTAAAAAATTAAATTAGTTTTGCATTTTTATCTAATAAAGTTTCTCTGGCCCAGCAGTTCCTTCCACTTCACCACTGACTGTATTGATACTGAAACTAGTGAACTCTGTGGCTTTCTACCACGCAGCACCAAACCAAAGAGTGTGGCTGTCAATGAGGCCTAAAGGCGTCTACGAATGCTCCCTTCAGTGACTAAAAAAGGCTTTGAGTTTCCTCCAGTCCAGACCTCAGTCAGGGTCAGTCATACTGAAAAAAGTCAGTTCATGTCAACAGCCAACCTAATCATCATGTCTTCTTTGCTGCTGATTATTCAGAGTTTCATGATTAACCTGGATGTGGTCATTAAAAATACTGCTCTGGTTTACTTCATAAGCTTCAGTAGGCTGACTCTGTCCTAATATATAGTGATGTGTTTAAAACAATGCTGTGTAAAAGCACTCGCCCAAAGATTTGAATTAACAGAAATAGCTGTCATGATAGATTTCTTATTTCTTTAACAAGTTTTCTTATTTTTGAGCAACATACTCAGATGATAGCAGTATGATATCTGATGTGGTTTGTGACTCTAAATGAGGAAGCAGCCCTGAGATTAACTGCTTCATCAGTTTCTCAAAAAAGTCCTGAATACTGAACTTTTCACATGAACTAATGTATAGCCTGTACTCAATGTACAGGCTATAATCTGCTTTAAGAGTGAGTTAGCTAACTAGCTATCCAGCTATTTGTCCATCTGTCTTGCTAGACAGATGGCAGCTAGCTATCTGTCTCGATATCTAGATAGACGGCTACTTAGCTCAGTCTACATAGCTAGACAGATGGCTAGCTGGCTAGCTTTTTGTCTAGGTAGCTTGACAGATAGCTAGCCGTCTATTTACTTGACAGATATTTAGATTGTAAAAAGGGAAATTCACATATCCAGTGGCACCAACCTCAAATGATTCCACAAAAATGCAATGAATAACAAAAACAGTATTAACAAAACTAATGAGACTAAAAAACATGCTCTCTATAATAAGAGAGCATGAAAAAGCCTAATTGCCCTGGGAACAAAACATGTTCTGAAGTCTACCAATACGTTGCTTTGGCAGTGTTGAGATAAAGACATTTCCTGTTGCGCTACTGTAAAATAGGATTGGCTGCTATAAATACACCATCATTATACTGATGTCAGCACAGACAAAAAATGTTCCTGTTAAGATATGGGACATGTCCTGCTGAAGGTGCAATGACACAGCAGTACAAAACATACATGCATGTTGACTTTCTGATTTCACAACAGACGAAGGCAGAAGAAACCAGCTGCAGATTTCAGTCTGACAATATTTTATGTTCAACAAATATATCAAATGAAAGCATCAATGCTTTCCACGCTGCTTTAATCATCAAATAATCAAAACTGAGGATGCTATACAGTATGATGTGCTGCAACCCTCAGACTTGTCAAGTGTTTTTCACACCTTGCAGCAGCGGTCATCATCATTTAGGAACCAAGCATAAGTGTTCAAACGTCTGGGAAAAAAAAGGGCCACATTTACTAGAAGCTGATTGATGCATTCACAACCTCTCATATTGACTTTCTGATGCACTCTATCAATATTAACAATGCATCTTGACTTATTTAGCAACTCCTGTGCATTCTTCTCAGTCCTCTTCTGTTTGCCATCACATACCTGTTTAGTTACTCATCACCTTCCACAAACATTCAGCTCTGTGTAAGACTGTGCAAGTTTTAGCAATAATATTTAGCTAAAAAGCTCACGCTGGAATGTGTGAGGCAACCTCACAAGTTTGGAAAGATTAGCATTTGACATTATCAAGAAAATCAAAAGTCATGGTGTTCTGTATTACCACACAGTTATCGGGGATATTAACGGATAAATACAGAAATTAAATTATTTTTTAATTCAAGAGGAAGGTTTTAAAAATTGTCTGGTCTTAAAATTTTTGTTTTCGTGTTCAGATTTTGTTCTTTCTCTCTGCAAGCAAAACCTCTTTTTGCTATTTTGGAAATTCTTTCCACTCTCAACTGAAAGGGCATCGTTGCCTAGCAACCGCTCCAGCCAATAGAATAGCAGTGTTCCTCAGGGCGGAGCCAATCTCCTGTGTCTCTTTCTAGTGGGCGTGCCTGTGTGGCTACAATGGAAAGCTGCATCGCCTCTTCTGGCTCTGCCCTCTGGATATATTGAAAACAACTTCAGCTTTTTTATCCGTTCTACAATTATCAAGAAGAATAATAATTTGTTTTTGTCAATTTAAGTGTTTTCCAGTGTGGTTAAACTTAGAGAAGAAGAAATAAAAAGTGACAGGTACTCTGTGCTGTCTTCGTCTCTATTCAACCGAGCGCATCTTAAACTGCTGATACTCATTTTGATTTTTTAAGTTCGATTTTGCTATTGAGGAATAAACCTTTGAATATAGAAGACATTGCAAAGAATGTTTTAACGCAGCACCAACAAAGCCAGTTAAAAAAAGATCTAATTTATTTTTTCTAGGTTTAAATATTTTTTTTACATCTAACAAATGAGCTGATAGCCATATTAGTTACATACAGGTGCTGCATAAGCTAGGACTGTCAGTATGTTCAGAATTTGTTCTTCTGGGCTTTTAAGGAAATAAAGTTATAAACAGAAAAACAGTAATGAAGTTATAAAACCAGAATAAACAAAGCACAACTTGCCCTAAAGCATTTTATTGATGGACTTTGGAGTAAAAATAATTGTAAAATGGTAAATGTTTGATTAATTTGGACATCTATGTTCACACAAACTTAGTTCAATCCCAAAGGTTGTTGCATGACTGGAAAATTGGCTCAAAATGGGCCTAAAATCGTAAGATATACTCATCATATACTCATATAAACGGACTACATCAAAGTTGTTCCATTGTGTTCTTTTGAGCTTCTACTATTGTAATTGTAATGATATACTGAATGTGGGAATGTTGGCAATCTTACTCAACATGGGAAATACGCATAGAGAGAAGCTGTTTATATCTAACAATACTCCAAATGCTAATATGAGAGGCCAGCTAAAATATCTATGGCTTGAGAATCACTTTTAAATACAATTTTACTGTAAACTGTCCTGACACACACATACATACATGGAGCAACACAGCCCGCACTCATAATATGAATAATTAATGACAATTCACCACAGAAAGGCTTTTTAAGAGTTAGATCAGATTTTCGGGGGTCCGAATAGTGGGAAGAAGAGACAGACGGTGGCTCCAGTGGTAGCAGGAGAGAGTTTTATAGCTGTTTTTGTGTTTCACTGTTAAAAAAGAAAATGGATGTAGATAAATTACAAGCCAACACAGCCATCAGACAAGCAAGTCACTTTCAATATTTGGTAATGGTGAGTGTTATAATTATGTGGCTCAAAATACAACTAAAAATTATGTTATTGACCTACTTGCCTTTATAGAATATAGTCCAAAGTTTGAGTCATTTTATTTATGTTATTTATATATCTGTCATTTTAGTTGCACTTTTTTCAGCCAAACAAAAACCTGGCTGGAAATTTGGTTGTTGCTGTGGGCGAACACATATCATTACTGAGACTTTTATGGATTTGGAGAAATAACAGCCTGACACACAACCTAAGAGTTTAATCAGGAAAGAGAGATTCTTCAATTCAGAAAACAGCAATCAACTTAAAACTGGTGACAGAGAAAATGTGACTAATGAAGCATCAGTTTGATAAAACGGGATCGATCCAAAAACTCTTAGCAGCACTCCGAGACTTTACTAGTTTTATGCAAAATCAAAGATCTCTGTCTGCTACAGGAAAGTGAAATATTTACAATAACTTCACAGAAAGTTAATTTGAAAAACCCAAAGTATCCTTTTAACTTCTTACAATAAATAAATGATTTACCAATCATGAAATACATATATGTGCCTGTCAAAATAAATCAATTAATTGCATTCAGTGCAATAATTTTCATTTGCATGATTTATCATTTTTCTTTTTCTCTTTCTTTCTACTGAAGACTGAGAGACAAAAGTTTTCATTTTGGCACTTTGGTCTTAGACATTTTTTGAAGGACAATTTTGTTTCTGTTTTGTTTATTTATTTTGGATATTTAAAATGTCTTCCAGTTCCAGTGTTAAATGTTCATTAGAATTTAAAGCTAACTGATTTGAGAATGTGTCTCAAAACAACAATATTATCGTTTATCGCAATATCTTCTGGAACAATTTATCGTCCAGCAAAATTTGTTTTTACAGGCTTAGAAACGCATAATTGTAAATTAGAACTTGTTCCACACAAATATTATGCTAGACACAATGGATTTATGTTAGATAAATATAGCAGAATATATATTTAACTTAATGCAAAATAGAAAGTTTACAGAAAAAATTATGGATTATTATAATTTGTGTAAGTGGGGCTTTATCTGTTCAAGTATGTCTGTCTAATAAGCTGAAAGATTTTACTGTATCCATGAGTAAAACGGTAAATGTGACTGAAAATAGTCAAAGTTTCAAGTTGCTTTTCCTGTGTCTACTTTCCAACACAGCAGCAGTCACCGATACAAAATGACTCTTTGACAGACAACAAGTATTTGTTTGTCTGTTTGTTAATCTTTTTTTTCTTCAAAAATTCAAATCCCAATAAAACCCCCTCTTGTCTAACAATCTTTCAGTGGGATCCCAAGCTGTTAACGGACGGCCAGCAGGGACGGAGTGAGAGAGAGCTGGACGGTCTGCAGGCCGGCAGCCAGATCGCACCAATAGCCAGAGAAGAAAAACGACCGTTTGACTCAAACGCCCAACCTCCCTGAAACAACCGCGTCAACACACGAGCAACTTCCTATTATTAAGCTTCACATGATGGTTTGAACAGCAAGCTGGATGTAGAAAGTGAAAACAGATCTATAAAAGCAGCAGCTGAGAGAGAGCGAGCAGAGCAGAAGGCGCGGTGAGGAAGAGCAGCAGAGTACAACAAGACTGCAAGCCAGTACTATTTCACAAACAAATCAAGTCTGAAACTGAAGGATCAATCATGGCGCAACGCAGATATTAACAATACATTCAAAGAAATTTTGAAAGATAATGTTTATTTTAATTATCTCTACTCTGGAATACCGATAAAATGTAAAATTTTATACCAACAAAACCAATTCTGCCTAGTAGATGTCCTGATAGTGTTTGGGATTCTTGTGTGTTTTTACATCTGTTAGTTTGGTGAATACTTTTGTCCATCTTCACCATGCCATGTCGCCATCTGCATTTTGGCTCTCCGCCTTCATCGATCATAACAGTAGAAGAAAATTCAGCACCAATTTATAAATAACATATCTTTAAAAAGTTTTACTGTATTGGAAAACTGCATACAAGATAACAATTATACCACTTTACAATAAGACTCCCCCTAATACAGTGGTTCCCAAAGATTTTCTGGGCCCCCTATGGATTACAATAAAATCCCCCCCAAAAAAGAAAAAATATATATCAATTGGACACACACATCGTTCAACCAGACATAAACCTATACACAAATTTTTTTTCAAACTCCACTGAAGTTTATTTCACACTTCAGGTTGCAACAAAACAAACTACAAACCATCTTTACACTGAAACACTTTTGTGTAACTTTGTTTTTTTTTTTTTCATTCATTCATACAAGCAGTTGTAAAATGTAGAAGAGTTTATTTTATATATTTATGCATATCTTCATGTTTTGTATTTTAGTTTTACACAGAGAAACTGTGGCATTTCGCCGTTAAAACTTCATTATTAAACCAGCCTGTGACAAGTTATGACATCCCACAGTAGAGGAAACGCAACAGCTTTCTGTCACCTGCAAAACTACTCTGGAAACTCATTAGTCACGGCTTGATGAATGAATCTCAAGGAAAACAACCTTCAAAGCAAAGACTGACGGCAAGTTTTAACAAAGAGCAACTCGATTTCTACTTAATGCTCAACTCAAACAAAACTGGGAGTGCAGATTAATTCACACTGCTTAAATTTCTAAGCAGCACCAGTGTTTCAAGGGTGATATTTTGTTATCTTTATTTAGGGATGTCATGATAAAACTGTCCCAGTAATCAACAGTTATAGTCAGAAGCTTCTTCAACTTTGTTGTAACACAGTCTGCTACAGGAGATCTTTCCTCCCCACAGACATCTACAATAATTTTGTTACAACAACTTTTAATTTCCTTTTGGGATCAATTAAGCATTTTTTAATTTAATTTGAATTTAATTATTGTGATAAACAATAATGTTTTAAGAAAAATTTCAAGTAATGCATTGATAGGGCCCTCACTATCAATATAGACCAATAAACTTTAATTTGGTGAAAACATTTAACACTGAAACTTTAAGATATTTTAAATATTAAAAAGAAAACTGCAATAACCAAAAATAATAAATAAGACAGAAATAAAAGCCACACACAACTGAAACTATTAATATAATAGTTTATGATGTCTCTGTAAACAAATTCCTCCTAAAAAATATTGATAACCAGAATGGAAGTCATCGAGTTAATTTAATTTATCATGAGATTAATTGATTCATTGCAACAGATTAATCTATAATACCAACTTTTCTTGGGTACTTTAACTTATTACAGTTTAATAACTTCTAATTTAAGAGAAACTACATTTGAAGTTCATCTTTTTTCACAGTTATCGACTGAATATTTTCAGTCTTTCTCTTTATTTTAGTCTGTGACACTATAGTATTCAAACCCTTGATGACCAACATGAGATTGTAGGTTATAGAAATAAGTTCTGACTCAGCTGACCCGCCTGAATTTGGTGCCAGCCTGTTTGTGCTCGGAGACAGAGCAGCAGAGGAAACCGCCTCCTCACACTCCAGTATTTTTAGGCAATGCCTTTAAAGAACCAATTTTGCAGATTTAAAACAAAACCGTCTCTTAGTTCAAACAAAACGGATCCATGTGTTGCATAAAGTCAGAATTCAGGTCCAAAAAGAACCTACAATCCAGCAAAAGAGAAAAGCTGCACCTTTTTCCATGAATCTGCAGGCCCAAACATGCGTCGCTCCATGCTGCTATAACGGCCTTGATCCCAAGCCAGGAGTTCCTCTCAGTCCTTCACATCCGACCTACATAACTACAGCGTGCGCTCGCACCAACACACACGTCACGCATATATGTCGCAATGTGTCATCCAAACTGCTAATCTGAGACATTCATGGCAGAAAGTCCTGTTAGCTAGCCCAGCTTGCATTGTGTTTCTCACTCACAGTCAGATACTGACAGCAGCGCCAGACAGAACCCGAGTAAAGACATTCTGTCCTCCAGGAACCGACGAGGAAAGAACAACTCTGCACCGGCTCCCTGCAGCTCAGAGACTTGATGATACTGCTGGTAGTTTATAAATCACTGAGCGGCTCAGCACATTAAAGATCTGCTGCTGTTGTATCAGCCTTCCAGAACCTCTCAGCTCTTCTGGTTCTGGTTCCCCAGACCCAGAGTCAAACATGGCGAAGCAGCTTTCAGCTTCCAGAAACAAACTTCTTTAAATCTAGACTAAAAACCCACCTGTTTAGAGTTGCTTTTGAAACATAATCAATGAAACTTTAATAATCTGATGTGCAACAACGGCAAAATGTAATGTTTCAATTATTGATTTTGTATTTTTGCCTCTTTATGATGTAAAGCACTTTGAAAATCCTTGTTGATGAAATGTGCTATAAAAATAAAATGTAATTGATTGATTGAACGCTTTTTCTAACTGTCTATACCACAGCAGCTTTTTATGTGGCAAGAAGTTCCTCCAGTTTTTCACAAATAAGCAAAATTCACACAAAATCTGTATTTGTTCTGATTCTACTGCAATTTTTTCTCAAAATGAATCAAAAACATTGAGTTTAAGTGAGTGCTGCCTCAGCTCTACTGGATGTCAAGTTATAGTCTGTGATTGATGCAGCAAGTAATAAAAAGTCACTTTTGAAATCATACAGTAGCACAAATATTGTAAAAATGTAAAAAATTTCTAAATTAGCAACATAAAATCTGCAATTTTGGAAGCAGAAATTACAAAAAAACATTCACAAAATGTGCCATTTTATAGTACGATCAAGTGTCTATGTTACTGTCTGTGATCGGCCGATACTTTTCTTTTTTCCCCAAATAGTTTTATTAGAATTTTTCTGTTACACAAAAATACAAAAAAACATAAAAAATAATATAATTTTCAATCCCAAAATTCACTCTGTCTGCACAAAAATAAAATAAAATAAAACGTTAATATGTCACAGTGTTTGAGAAGATGCTCAATATCTAAAGTCTTCCATTTCGCTATACAAGTCAGTTTTTTCACTGCCAGGTTGTTCCTCCATAGTTTGATCCATTCATTTATCTTTGGTCTTTCTGATCGGTCGACGCTTACATTACCTCTGCAAAAGTCTGAAAATTGACCACTTTTGCTCTGCAGAGAGAGATTTGACACCAGGTCCTGTCTACACGTTGCAGTTAGCAGCAGCGACCCCCCTATTGCCAACTCTCTTTACATATTCAGCAACACGTTAGAGGAAAGAAAATTGTATCAGTCAAAATTGTAATCGGCAGGTCAGGCTTTTTAAAAATCGGTAATCTGCGATTGGCCAGAAAACTGAAATCGGTGCACCACTACTATCAAATATAACTTAAAAGAAATTTGACTTTGAAATTGGGTCTCTGTCTCTTTAAAAACTCCTGCTCCTTTTGAAACTCTGCCTTCAGATAGTCATCACAACATGGCTCCTCTATTGACCCTCTAAGAACATTTTTACCAGCGTTTCACTGAGAAGTAGCTCCTACAATGAGCTCAGCAGCAGTGTTTGCTAATTGCTGCTGGCTAGTCTGAAGGAGCTCCCACTGCTCTGTGAGGAGGAAGCTCAGAAGGTTGGAAACTGTAGCGCCGAGCAGAAGCTGCGCCTCGAAGGCGGAGCTAAGTCCTACCAGGCGTTTTTAACGGCTTAATGGTTGCCATGGAGACTAAAGGATCTTTTAAATATGCATGAAAAAATCAAATAAACACTCCAGGTATGTTTTTTTATGAGGGAATAAAATGAGTACAAGATGAGAAGCTCAAGAAGTTGATTTTACACAATAGTGTGTCTTTAACAGAAAATAAATTTTCTGTGTAGTCTGTAGATGAGGTAAAAGTGAAACAGACTGGAATGAACATAATGAAAGTGGACGGGGAAATTATTAAGCACAACCTGCCATTTTATTTACCATTAGTAAAATGAAGTGTGTGTTATGATGCTGCAGATTGCTGAGTGCTGCTCTGTTGCCCTGATTTCAGATCCATTAACTTAAAGAGCAAAGAGTTTGTTCATTTCACTTTGAATAAAATGATAAAACATTCGCATGTTATAGACAATGAATGTTTCCTTTTCTAAAGGTCCAACCAATACAAATAACTAAATGTTTTCCAGGACGGACACAGACACAATAAGTGTACCATTTCTGTCCTTCAAGTCTTTTTAGATTGTAGACAGTTTTCCGACAGAGTGTTTCAGGTTAAAACAAGTTCAGGGATTTAAATAACAACCACATGACCACCTCTTTAAAAACAGGTTTAACCACAAAAAACATCCAGTTTCTGTCCAAACCCAAAGCATTGCTGGGAACAATGAACAGCTAATAATACAGGCGCAGCTCAACACATCACAACATCTCTCAAAAGATAATTACGTTCTTTGAAATATAATTCCAAAAGGAAAACTTTTATTTTTAAACACAGAGCGATTTGGATGAGTCACAAAAGGTCACTGCTAAAGAAACTGGTTGTTGAGTTTCTGAGAACGTCTGAATATTACAGAAGACCAAATAAATAAATGTCCATAAAGAGCTGCGTGAAAGAACATTGGCGGAAAGTTAAGTGGAAGGATAAAGTGTGGCACAAAATTATTGCTTTTGAAGCAATAATCAGTCAATTCAAGGCATGGATGTTGTTCTCTACACGTTGTGATCAACGTAAAAGTCCCAACGTGGGATAACACGTTGAGGTCGAACACCAATGTGACCCTCTGATCCCTTAGGGAGGTAAACCAGTGACCTCTGTGAACTCCACAGGAAATATTGGATTGCAGAATGAGTGTGATGTAGTAATTTGATGCAAAGCGAATAGAGCGGCTGCAACACAGAGGAAAACAGCTGCATGATCAGAGCGACGCATTGCTCAACAATCTGATTCTGACAGCAGGGTGACGACGTTGCACAACGATGTTGCTTGTTTTTAAACTGCACTGAATGCATTTGGACAGCATGCATGAGGAACATAAAGTTCAACCCCATGTGGAACATATCCTCAGGGAAAATATTCCTCTGGTTTTATTTTATTTATTTATTTATTTTGAACATGATAGTAGTATAAAATTATGCACAAGAACAAGGAATGCAAAAGACACATATATACGTTTAAGCCACGCCCTTTTGGATCCGCCATCCCAGCAGCGTGAGCTGAAGCACACAGGAGATTACAGCAAATCAGCCTGAATAATCAGGAGTGGGCATAATTTATCGTAAATCATTTATCATGATAAACTTCTTATGATTAAACTTCAGATTTACCGTCATGATGGATTCCAGTTAATGATGTTTAAAGGGAAAATATTGTGTAGAATCAACTTTCTTTGAGCTTTCCATCATGTTAAAATGTTATGTCCTCTTCAAAAACATTCCTGGAGTGTTGACTAGATTCTTTCATGCATATTTGAAAAATCTTTTAATCTCCTGTGGCAACAATTCAGCCGTGCAAAATGACTGGTTGGACCAACAGGCCTTCGAGTCATCGTCCCCTGCGACTCCCTCACTCAGCTCCTTCAGACTAGCCAGCAGCAATTAGCAAACACCTGGTGGAACTGCGGCACTCATTGCAGGAGATACTTCTCAGTGAAACCCTGGTAAAAATATTGTTAAAGGGTTAATAGAGGAGCCATATTGTGGTGACTTCCAGAGGGGGCAGATTTAGAGAGCAGGAGTTTTTAAAGAGACAGAGATCCAATTTTAAAGTGTTAAATTACAAAGTCATTTTTCTGTCAAGTCATATTTGATATACCTATAATTTGTATAAGAACTTAAGTTAACATTTATTTAATTTAATTAAAATCTTTTGATAATTACTGAGTCAGTAGGTAATACATTTCATTAAATTGAGATGAGGGGTGAGATTAAACAAGCATTCGCATATTCTAACTCCTTTTCAAACAGAAAAGTAGCAATAAACAAATTATTTTGTTCTTTGTTATGTATACACATGTTCTTCTCTGTCCTGTCAGTAAACTTCTGACTTTAAGGAAATGAACCATTGTTACAGTTTATCATAGAATTCCTTTACGCTTCCCTGTGCTGACAGGATTTATGGAGATGTTGATTATGTTTCCAGGCAGGACTTGGCACCTGCTTATATAAACAAAGGTACTAAATACCTACTTTAATGACCATAGTATCACTGTAATACATTGGCAGGAAACTGGCATAAACAAAGCCCTATAGAGTTGTTGTAAAAGGGGAAGTTGACACACCAAACACAAAAAGGCTGAAGGCTATTAAAGGGCGGCTATTATGTATTTTGCAGGCACAATGTGCCAGTTTACAAGTTAAGGTTTATTTTTAAAAATGGGACAATATGTAATAATGAACAATTACATGTAAATATGTGAGATTATAGCTGGGTGGCTAATTTCAATCTCTAGTCCCATTGGTTAAATTCTAATGAACATCTAAAACCGGAACAGGAAGACATTTTAAATATCCAAAATGAACTAACGAAACAACATAAACAACAAATAAAATAGATACTTAAGTCTCTTTAAACAAAATTGTCCTTCAAAATAAAGGCATGTTGAGACCAAAGCACCAAATTGAAGACTTCTGTCATTCATTTTTTGTAGAAAGTGAGAAACAATAAATCATGCCAATTGAAATGATTGAGTTTAATTTCTCCTGTGACTAACGGATTTATTGCGACAGGCTTGCTGACTTCACAATTTGACACCTTGAAATTGGGTCTCTGTCTCTTTAAGAGGCTTTCCAACACTCACAACAATGCTTCTCATTATGCCATTTACAATGTTGGACTGGGAAGTAGATCCAATGATGAGCTCACCAGATGTGCAGGTGTTTAACTGCTGCTGCCGCTAGTCTGATGGAGCTGAGTAGGGTTCACCACACTGACGTTTCTGTATACTGGTACTTATTTTTATTTATCTACAGCAGCTGGATTTACACACAGCTGTGTAGCATAATCACCAAATAATAAATAAACACTTGAAGTCATCACATCAATCTTATTTAGCTAGTATGAGTTTTACCTTCTGACCTGAATTACTGGGGTAAATAATTGATTGCACTGCAGAAAAAACTTAAGGATTTCTGCCTTATTTCACAGTTTTCTGCTCTGTTTTCACAGAAGAAATTTTGAATGTAAAAGAGATTGTCGAAATGTTGAAAGAGATTTTGACAAACTGGTAATTACCCTGGTATAAAATGCACTATTACATGATCACCACTGTGCATTTCCTGCAATTTGAAGCATCACACTGTCTGTTGAAAAGAAAAAAACCTGTTCACTCTGTGGGCCTGGGACACAATATGTAAATTAAACTAAGTTAAACAGACAAAATTTGTATGTGCACACAATGAAGCTTTAATAAATTTTTTTTTAAACTACTTCCAACACCTGCAGAATATCAGTAGATGTGAGAAAATGTTGCTGCTTGATGGATGTAAAGCAGTCCAATGTACTCTCTGAGGTAGAAGTAGCTAACTAAAACAAATGCTCTTATTCCCTGTTTGTATAAAGACTCAGCCTGATCAACACTTTGATCAAAACGACGGCTACAGAAACATTTACAAACAATAATAAGCCAGTTATGGTAATTTTGCAAAGCATAAATCAATAGTGAACTTAAAGTTTCTCTCAGAAAAAAACAAAACAGAAATGCTTTAAGAGTATATGTTGTCTGACGTAATAAAAAAATAACTCCAGTAAAAACAAATATGTACTGCAGTTCTTCACAGCTCTGAAGCAAATGTTTATACTACTTTAACTAAAAAGCACAAAAGCAAAGGCATTGTTCTGCACCAGTAGGAGGTGATAACTTTCAGCTCTGCCAGAAGATTATAACACTTGAAAGACAAAGTCTCCATCCTTCACTTCAACCAAACTGTTTGGCTTGTTGTACAACTTTATTATGAATAAAACAAACATAGCATATTATGATGTTAAAGTTCCCAAACTTGGAGATCTGCTGGTCAAACTCAACAGATCTGAAAACGCTAAACACAATAAACGTAACTTTATGGCTAAATGCCAATCAGAGAGGAAGAAGCCACAATCCCAAAGCAAAATTCAAATTACTGTTTGAAAATGCAAATGTCAGCTGATAAAACTGAATTTAACAAATACCTTAGTCATATTTGGATGCGTTGAAACCTGAGAAACACCAACCAAACTGTGAAGTACGGTGATGGCAGTATCATGTTGTGGACATGTTTTACAGCAGTGGAGAGCTGGTGCTCTACCGGAGAAATACCGGAGAACATGAGAAAAGGAAAATGATGCAGGAATATTGAAGCAAGATCTAAAAACATGAGGTAGAAGGTCAAGGCCTAGGTGTTGATGAGGTTCCCAAATGGACACCAATTATTTGCAAATCAGTCTGGGCAGTTTTCCTTCTGTTAATCAACATTTAATCTTAAAGGAAGTCATCTCACATTGTTAGTTTTTTTGATGGTTGTACACAAGTCCATCAGTGGTTGTGGTAAATACACACCAGGGAAGGTCTTTCCTGATTGATATCGCCATACGACTACGCCCCGAACCACCAGAGAGCCTCAGTTTCACACCAAAAACGCAGTTTTTCACTAACCTCGATCACACCAGAAGCTGGGAATCAGACACACAGCAGCAAAACATAAACAAGAACTCGCTCAAGTTCTGCTGCTACTTCTTTTTGACATCTGCATTCTTACAAAACATATGCATGAATCTGTAAAGATCTGAGAGGCTATAGCATCACTTGTCACCTTCACACTTACAATGCAGTTTCCATAACGCTTTTTTCTGCTCTGTTTTTAGACAAATGAAAGAAACAGACCTCAGATAAACATTTAGCTAAGAATCTGTCACTTTCTTCTGTTTTCTCAGCACTAATATATTTATATTTTAATTGTTATGCTCTTTTGAAGCAGTTTTGATTTTTATGTCTGAAAGGTGATAGGTATTATTACTTACTACATTAAAATATAACAACTACTACAATAATGCCGCAGCAGAAACAGCAGCCATCATTTTGACAATACCACCCACTTTCAGCCACAAATGTTAATAAAACAAACAAATGCCAGTGTGGGAGGAAAACAAAAGTACACATTTTCTCTGTGAGATAAAAGATAGACCCATGTGGTTTTTTAGCTACTTTTTATAATTATATAGCAAACAAGTAAAACTGCACACAAATTAAACCTCACTAGAAATTAAGTTTATTTAGGTAATGCTTTTAAAATGCACTCCCAAAACACAAAGAGGAACATCTGACATTCCCTTTAACAAATCTACAAGGAAGTATTAATTTGCACCTCTGAATTTTGCAATGAAAAAATGTTCAAACAGCGCACTGACCCAAATATGGGTTCATGACATCACAAGAGGTACAAGAACCAAACCAATTGAGGTTTTTTACCAGAAAGCTTTAAATATTCTCTCACCTGATAGTCTGATATATTCGATCAATTGGGGACCAAAATTGCAACATTTGTTACATTTTCATCTGGTGTGGTTCGCTTTCACACTGCACTGTCAAACAATTCAAACCCTTTGAAAAATCTGTTGCCCTCCGCGCCTGTGGTGGCGCTGCACCGAGAACAACGACACCAAAACCTCTGAACAAGACCTTCCTTTTCACAAAATGTGGAGTGGCGTCAAATTTTTGTGATTCTAGCATTTATGTCGTGTTTTTTGCAAAAGACCATAAGTAATTTCTTCCACTAGTGCTAAACACACAGGTTTGTTTTGGTTATATTTACCCAGAATGCCCTGCGCTGTAGTCCCAGTAAGTAACATTCATAACCTGTTGGATGGCCGTTCACTACCTGTGATTGTCACATTACGTATATTTGTATTGGCTGTGATGTTTAAAAAGAGTAGTGGATACATTGTGATAAAGGAAAAGAAAAAAAAGTCAAGGAAATGTGTTTCTATCACACAAATAGAGTCTCGATTACAGCCCTAAAACCTCCAGGTTTACAGCAACCGTTACAGTGGCCGATCTGGAGATATATATATATATATACTGTATATATATATACACACACACACACACACACACACACACAAACAAACAAATGTCCTACAAAGATCAGTTGCCTTTTGTGATGTCATCCCACACCAGACGAGTGGGCGTGTCCAACTTGTTTTTGGGAAGGCCCTTTCTGTTTTAATTCAACACATTGTAACAAAATAGCAAAACAAGCAGAAGTTTTTACCATTACATCACATTGTAAAAGTGACAACCTACATTTAAATCAAGTTCGATTGATTAACATAGTCCAAGCTGGGTAGCTGCTTTAAAAAACAACAAAACTGCTGTATAATTAGATGACTTCACAGTAATGATTGTTGAGGGGAATTACACTGAAAATCAGCTGCTATTTTTACTCTGTTGCGACTCACCAACTTGTAGGATCTACTAAGTCACAGAAAACATTAATGTATAACTTTAATTTGCGTCTCCATTCAGCTGAAAGTCTCACTTTCAGTTAGCGTCGTGTGACTGTAGTGTATGTAAACATAACCTCCTACAATCATGGAGAGCAGATGGAGGGCTGTAAGGTGGAAAGAGGACAGACATGGCGTCCAGAAGTAACTTTAAATGGGAAACGCAAACGATTAACTGGACTTGTTTGGGTTTGGCGGGCGGGCAGAGCAACAAAGGGCTTGCCGAGGCACGCAGACGGCTAGTTTCACAGCGGCAGTTAGAACCGAACAGAACCACCTTTAGCCTGTTTTTACTTTAATTAACAGAGGTAAAACTAAAGGTAGCACACAATGAACCTGGTTACTCAACTCTCTACCCAAATCAACAACATTAGCCGCTCTCACTTAAACAAACAAACAAAACACGACGAGTTGCTAAACACACCAAATGTTTTACTCACCTCCAAGCAAAAGTAGTTGGCGTTTTATTCATGAGCAGGTGGAAAATGTCCGATAAACTACAGTTAGATTGTGACAAGCGGTGTGTCACACACTTCCCTCTTTCTCTCCTCCGACATCCTTATTTTTGCAATGCAGCTCCGGCGAGCAGAGCTGCGAGGAGGAGGCGGAGTCATGTCTTATCTTCAGAGGGGGAGAGTCTCTGCCTGGGTCGGTTCCAACCACCTCCAACACCCCGGAGCTGCGTGTGGAAACTACCCGCCGGAGTTACTCCTACACAAATATGCACCGAGCTGCTGCCAGGCCAGGCTGCGTTCAGTTCCTACTGCTGGGGCGGACGACCAGAGGCGGTCCAGACTACATATACCGGGGGGCTCTCGAGGGGCCCACAACAATACCAAAGCGGGTTTTTTTGGGTCATTACATATAGAAAAAAAAGACTAAATTTCCCCCCATAAAAGTCAGAAATTGTTAGATTCTCAGAAATTTTCTAGAAAAATATCTAGGAAATTTCAGAATTCAAAAAGAAAAAAAATGTTAGAAAAAAATAATTTTTGACATTAATTTATTTTAGAGGAATAAATACTGAGCTTAAAAAGTGATAAATTTTCTGGAGAGAAAAAAAAAATCTGAAATTTTCTAGAAAAATATCTTGAAAATTTCAGAGTTCAAAAAGAAAAACAATTGTTAGGAAAAAATAATCATCAGTTTTGACATTAATTTAAAGAAAAAATACTGAGCTTATAAAGTTTTAAACTTTCTGGAGAGGGAAAAAAAATCTGAAATTTTCTAGAAAAATATCTTGAAAATTTAAGAGTTTGAAAAGTCAAAAATTTGTTAGAAATAAAAATAAGAAATTTTGAGATTCATCTCAAATTTATTAGAAAAGAAAAGTGGAAATTTCTGACTTTTTAAAGTCAAACATTTGCTTGGAAAAAAAAAATTTTCAAGATTAATCTCAGAAATCTTCTGAAAAAAATATTTGAAATTTCTGAATATGAAAAGTCAAAACTTTGTTAGAAAAAAACATCAAATTTTGAGACTAATCTAAAAAAAAACAATAAGCTGAAAAAGCCTAAAATTTGTGAGTTTGAATAGAACATTTTCTAGAAAACTTTTTTTTTTTGCAATTTTTAGGTTATTCTCAGAAAAATTCTCAAAAAACAAAAACTGGAAATGTATGTTAAAGTTGCTAGAAAGAACTCATTTTGAGATTTGTCATAGAAATTTGTGCTTATTTTTTCTAGAAAATCTACTAGATTGTTCTATAAAATGGCACTACGTGGCTAGAGAACACATAATACATAATACCATTAAAGATTAGCAATTAGTCAGAAAATTGCAATCAGTGCAGTCCTATTCTCTAATCAGAAATATTGATATCTTGCACATTAAAACATGCATAATGTTACACCATTTTTATTGATTTAATTCTAACAGTATCACCAGTGTAAATCAAACTTCATCAAAAAAATATACAGTGTCAGGAAAAACAATACAATCGTTTCTTTCTTTTATTACATTCTTTTTTAAATGACTACATTTTAGATTAGCACAAAATAATTTGATCCTCACAAAAATCCAAACGAATGAGATTAACGGTTCAGTCAGTACATGACAATAATCGTCGTTAAAATCAGGTTTCACCGCTTGTGAAAATACAGAAACTAGTGTGCAAAACACCTTCCTGTTAGACAATGAAAATAACATTTCATCAGGCACATATTGATACACAAATCAGTTTTAAAAGTTATATTGACGCTTTAGAGCAAATTATCAACACAGTCCTAAAATTGTACAAAAATACCAAAGTCTCACAGCTACTTTCCATTCAGTACCAATCTGACTGCTGATAAAAATTAATTTAATTCAGTTTACTTTGATATAAGAACAAAACAAGAATTAGTCTGGTACTGGTAAAGTAAAACTTAGCAAAGTGAAAGTATTTTTTAAACTTCTGAAATGTGTCCTGTTAAAAGCAACAGCTTTAAAAATGAAGCTATCCGGATGTGCAACTTTTTAATGCGTCAGCCCCACATGGTAGGGAGGGATAATACTAATGCACAGACGCCACGCTGCGCATAAAACGTGGTTTCTGTCACCTTTTACTTTTGCCAGGAGTTCAAAACGGTTTTCCTAAAAGATTGTTTTTGTACTTTACCTGCCAATCAAAAACAAACTGTGATTTTCAAACACACTGGATCATTCATAATTTAAATAAAAATGCAAAAAGGAGAACTAAAACTATAATCCGAAAGTGCATAATTTAATCCCCAGCATCAAACTGTTCTCCTGTTATCTTCTGGTGAACCTGCTATTTGTGCATTAATCTTAACTTTTATTAACTGGAATGTTGGAGGAAACCCAACAAATTAAAGCTGATCAAAGTTCAAAGAGGAAAGGAGGAGAAGTTCAGAGCGGGAGAAAGGTTGGATCAACTCCTTCTTCAAGCTGACGATGTTTGTGACTCACTAGATTTTTGGGAATATACCGTATATATATTGTTTTTGTACAGGGTTAGGGTAGGATCAATCTATATACGCAATGTGCAATATTTCTAATGAAAATCTGTTGTTAAATGGAAAAAAGCTTACATATTTTCTGTCTCAAACACGATACTTTCATGAACTATTTGTTATAGGAATCATATCAGCAGAATTTAAATAACAAACAGTAACTATTTATCAATTATTGTTTATCAGTGACATTTGTCACCAGATGATCAAATGTCATCTGGTGACATTTCATCTGGTGATGAAAGACATTTCTGGTGATAAAATGTCTTTCATCATCAGAAAAATGTCTGTTTCTGGTGATGAAAAACATTTTTTATCTATTTTCCCATCACCACCATGAGGCTCCAGAATTATCTGCCGTCTACCAGGAATTTAGTCGCGTTTGTTGATTTAAACTGACGTGGATGGAGTGATAAAACTGCGGTTAATACCAGCAGAGAAATCCATCACAGGGTTGATTTAACGAGTTACTACAGAGGAGGCTTGTGCAGCTAAAGGTTCCCAGCCTTCGGTGGAGATCCGTTTCATCAGCTTACAGTTTGGACCGCAGAGGCTTCAGGTATTTCTGGAAGGATTCATGGACCTGAAGAAAAGAGTAAAGGAGGGAAAAATCCACAAATATCAAAAACAAACATGAACATAATCATACAAAAACGTTTCAGGTTTTAAAGTTTTTAATATTCCTGCAGATCAATATTAACTAAGAATTTTCCCTGAATTCTGAGAATAAAAGTATTCTTGGAATTCTGAGAATTTTCAAAATTTTCTTAGAATTTTGAGAAAAAAATGTCAGAATTCTGGGATTAAATCAGAATTCACAGAATTACGACTTTTTTTACCCAGAATTCAGAGTTTTTCCCCCCTCAAACTTCAGGAAAAATTCTGCAAATTCTGACTTTAATCTCAGAATTCTGACTTTTTTTCTCAGAATTCTGAGAATATTTAGGTAATTCTCAAAAATGTCAAAGAATTCTGAAAAAAAGTCAGAATTTTGATATTTTCCCCAACAACTGTGACTTTTGATCTCCTAATTCTGAGATTAAAGTCTACAGAGTGTGATGACTGTTCTCTTTTGTTACCTCTGTGGCATTAAGGGGTGAGCGGCGAGCCCACTCGAACATGTTCTCGTAGACGTTTCCGTCGTACCGTCCCAGAACCGAATTCAGCTTCTTGTCGTGGATGTCGAAGGCATCGACCAGCGCCACAACGTTGGGTCGCAGCTGGGACAGAAGCTCTTTGATACGAACCGAAATCTGCAGAACCTGGGGCACGCTCACCAGTCCAGCCTGCAAGACAGGAAAAATGTTTACCAGAATCAGCTTTACTAGCTACGTTTGTGCACAAAAACAAAACGATTTACTTTTCACTTTGCTTTCGATGTACAGACATTTCAAATATAAATATACAAAATTTGGAGGAAGATAAAAAAAGATTTGTTTTTTTTTCTGTTTATGTTGGCTTTTTTCATGCAAATATGTATATATACATAATATTTTAACAAGAAAAGACAAAGTTAAATTAGTGCAAATAGCGCTGTGTAGAACCAAAATAAGAGTAAATGCCTAAACATTTTGTGTCCAGAATGTGTGGGGTCTACAGCTATGCTAGTTACACTTTTCCTGACCCTAGACCTGTAGAAATCTCACAGAACTATTACTTGTTACAGTCTTTACCAGCGGTGCCCAGACACAGATTTTTACTTACAATACAATAGTGATATTGCAGCACTGAGTAACAACGCTGCAAATATCATATCAAATATTTGTGCTGATATCAGGTACGACATCAGCACAAATCAAATGCACTTTTTATTACTTATTTTGTAGTGTGGAATATTTGAAAAGGTTAACAAGAGTCACCCCAGCGTTGCCAATTTAGCAAAAGTCGCTATATTTAGCAACTTTTCATACATAAAAACAATCGGAACTGGAAGGTCAGGCTTCTTAAAGATCTGTGTTCGGTCAGAAAACTGGAATCGGTTCACCGCTACCTTAAAGTACCTGCAGGAAGTCTCCAGAGTTCTTTGTGATTCCATGCATGGCGTAGAGCAGAGCCAGCGCTGACAGCACAGAGTGTATTGCTGTGTCCCCAACGCCTTTCAGCTTGTCATTAAAGACTTTCACCACAACATAGTGACAGTGGGCCTAAAGAGAGACGATATCAGGGAAATATATAATCAATACAAGGGAGCAATAAATGAAGTAGACACTGTAGGATAGAAAAATCAGAGTGTTAAAGGCAAATTAAAGGAATTACAATCAGTCAATACAGACTCCTCCCAACAAAAAACAAGAAAACTGTAAAAAATTATAGCAAAATATCTGGACACAACACATTGGTTCAAAATTTAAATATAGGAGTATGAAAAAGGTAATTTACATATTAAATTATGTTTGCTAAATAAGCTCATTAATATATTTTAAAATTAATTCACTATAAATTAATCAATCAGTCAGGCTTATCTGTATTGCACATTTCAACAACAAGGTAGTTCAAAGTGCTTTACATCATAAAAATACAAAATCATAGAAACAGTCAATAAATGAAACATTACGTTTGTCAAGTGCCGTCGTTAAAAATCATCATTACACTTCAAAATGTTGGATAATGTTCTTCTGATTATGTTTCAAAAGCAGCTCTGAACAGCTGGGCTTTTAGTGTGGATTTAAAGGAGCTCAGTGTTTCAGCTGTTCTTCAGTTTTCTGGAAATTTGCTCCAGATTTGTGGTGCATAGAAGCTGAATGCTGCTTCTCCTCGTTTGGTTCTGGGGATCCAGAGCAGAACCAGAACCAGAACCAGAACCAGAAGACCTGAGAGGTCTGGAAGGTTGCTATGACAACAGCAGATCTTTAATGTATTGTGGTGCTGAGCTGTCCAGTGATTTATAAACTACCATCAGTATTTTAAAGTCTATTTTCTGAGTTACAGGGAGCCAGCTTAGAGACTTTACAACTGGGTGATGTGCTCTACCTTCCAGGTTTTAGTCAGAACTTCAGCAGCAGAGTTCTGGATCAGCTGCAGCTGGAGGATTGATTCTTTAGATTTCTTTAAACTACAAACTGACAGACTTGAACTTACATCCGAGGCTCTGACCAGGTCGATAGCGCTGTTGTTCCAGGCGTCCTCCTGAGATGTCCTGCGCTGCAGCTCCTGCTGGATGCTTTTCGCTGCCATTTCAACTAAACTACAAACACAAACCTCCATTAGTAAAAGTGTCTTTCAAAAATAAATGCAGTCTTCTCCTGACTGCGCTCCATCTGAAGATAATTTAATCACAGTATGTGTAGGAACAGTTCAGAGGCTTGTTAGAAAACATCTGAGAGCAAACTGCACCATGGAGACAAAGCTTAAAATCGAAAGCTTATGGGAGGATTTTGACAGTTTCCAAGACGATGGCTGCCTGCCTAAACTGAGCACAAGACAACCGAATGGTTTGGATTCATGTGTAAAATGATCCAGACCTGATTCTCCATTCAATCTGTCTGAACTTCAACTACTTAGCAAAGAAGAACGGACCAAATTTTCAGTTCCTAGATGCAAAATGATGGTAGAGAAACACCTGGAAAGATGCCATTACAGTAAAAAGTTGGTTTCAAAAATCGTTATTACCTCAGGAAGCTGAATACAAGACATGTAAAATATAGAAAACTATCAAAACTCACTCATTCTGTTTAATCTAAATTCTTTCTACAATTAATTGTGTTTGATATAGTTTTGAATTTATTGCTTTTATTTCTTGTTCTGTGATCTTGGGGTGCTTTGAAAGCCACCTTCAAATAAAATTTACTACTACTACTATTAATCCTTTTCTGTCTACTTCATGGTCAAGAACTACTTTGAGTTGGTCGAATAAAATCCCAACAGAAAATGAAGCATCCAAGTTTGACCTTCTGCTTACGCAGGCTTCTGACATGTTTCCAAAGGTCAAATTCAAGCAGTTCTAAATTATTTTGTGCACCATAAATTACCTCAACACCATCAAATACTGGACTAATCAAAGTTTAAAACAGTTCTCATGATATGGCTGTCTGCATATGAATAAATATGTAACACAAATAAACAGGATAAATGCTTATTTCTGCATTTATCCTGCTTGTTTAGTTGGGTTTCGTTCGTCTGATATCTGGAAGCGGAGCGCCACGTTTGGTCTCCCTCCGACAGGCTGACAGAGACTCTTTGTGCTCAGCATAGCTGATACTCTCAGCAAATGGATTTAGACATGACTAAAGTGAGCAGCATGCAGTGATGTAATCGGATATCATCTTACTCCGAGAAAACAATAGAGGCAGAACTACGGGTGCAACGGACTGAAGCCAATTAAATACCATCGTATGGAAAAACGTTATTCCATTACAAATGACCGACTTTTATCCGCTTGCTGCTTATTGGGTGGAAATAAAGATCTATTGAGTGACGCATTATAATGAAATCCAGGTCAGATGTGTTTTTTATGCATGCAGAAAAAAATTTTTTTTCATCACTTAAAAAACAAACATTATATTCTAACTAACAGAGGCATTGATCGACAAAATAATAACCAATGAGAGAAGAGAACGAACATCAACAAAAATAAAATAAACAAAAAAAAAAAAAACACATTAAAAAGGATACATGTAGGAATAAGATAAAACACAGAACATAACAAAATGGTAAAATGAAACTGTTTAACAGTTTTGGGTTAGGATTTACTTTTCTCTTAACCTTGGGAGTTATTTTCTAATTTGCATTATTATTTTCCTTTTCTCTAATATTCTTTGTTTTGATTAATCTAGGGTCACATATTCTGAGTAGAAGTGGGAAAGAAAAAAACAAACAACAAACAAATAAATAATAAGAAGAAGAAATGAAATAAATTATTTAACAATTATTAATCAATACTTTAATAATTAGTGTATTAAATTATATTAACCAATAATTTAATAAATACATTATTTTTTAGTCTGAAAGTCTGAATTTGAATTTCAGACTTTAATATCTGTAAGTAAAATTTCAGATATTAAAATCAGAAAAAAAAAAAACATCTTAATTTTCTATCTTTAATCTCAAAACATGCCAAAAAAAAAGATTAAATAAATTATTTAGTCTTTATTTTGGCATATGTTATTTTTTATTTTGTTTGAGTAATTAAGTAATAATTACATAAATTATTTATTCTTTTGAGATTTTATTTGTAGGTTCTTCCATTTCCCCTTTGAGGATAATAAAGGTTAACTTTTACTTTTTCAGTCAACAGGAATTTGGCGCCCCCTGGTGTTGTGCATTAAAAGGAAATATATATTTCTGAATCTTTGCGTTGCACTGATCCAGAGTAATTCTGCTCAGTGGAGGTTCTGACTTACATGGCGGCTCTCTGCTGGTAGACCCCCACCAGGCTGCTCAGGTCATTGATGTCCACCAGGGGGCGCCTGGAGGCCACGGCCTGCGGCTGGACCCTCCGGTTCTGGGATTCGTTCAGGTACGACACGATGCCGCTCAGCTGCTGGCCCTTTTCGGCCTGCCGGTAGCTCTTCACCAGATATCTGCACACATGAACATTGCAGATACTCACACACAAGGATATTAAAGCTTAAAATTAAATTGAGGAGCTACTGTAGTGAGATTGTCTAAACAGAAAAAGCTTGGGCGAACAATATTTATTATAATATTTATTGTGTTTAACAGGAGCTTGGACGAGGTTGGAAAAGGATTATAAGCACGGAACAAAAAATACTGTAAATTTAATCTATGAATTCTGAGAATAAAGTCAACTTTCAAATATTAAAGTCATCATTCTGAGAAAAATAACTTTACTTTTCAAATTCCGACTTTAATCTCAAAATTCTGAAAAAAAATCTGAATTCAGATATTTTTTTTCAGAATTTTAACTTTAATGTCAAAATTTTTATATTAAATTTAGATCGCAGATTTTTAAAAAGCAATCAGATTGAAGTCAGAATTTTGAGATTAATGTCAAAATTTTGAAAAAGTCTAAAATATGATATTAAACTTAGAAGCTGATTTTTTAAATTCAGAAATGAAAGTTAAAATGTTAAGAAAAAAACAAAATTTGATTTTTTTCTGAATTCTTATTAAACTTTAATCTCAAAATTCTGATATTAAATTTAAATCACAGATTTTTATAAAATCAGGGATTCAAGTCAGAATTTTGAGATGTCAAAAAAAATTTAAAAGTCTAAATTATGATATTATACTTAGAAAGGTGACTTAAAAAAAAAATTCAGAGAAAAAAAATTTAATTAAAAAATTCTGGAAAAGGTAAAAATTCTGACTTGAATCTCAAAATTCTGTCCCCAACCTCAGAATTAAAGTCAGAATTTAATTGAGACTTTTTCAGAATTCTGAGAAAAAGTCAGAATTCAGATTTCTTTTTTTTTTGCTGAAAAAGTAAAAAATTCTGATTTGAGAATTTTGACGAAGAAAATGTCAAAGCTCAAAGAGAAAAGTCAGAATCATAATTTTTTTTTTTTTCCCCCAGTGTCCCTAATCTTTTTCCGTAGTTGGACTAAAAAAGCATTTATCTGTTGTAGTCAGTGCAGCATGTCTGGATCTGTACACTGTGTTAGAAGGGATGGTTTAGTGTTGCAACATCAAACGCAGTTCATGTTGGTGGTGTTGTTGACACTTCTTACGTTTACGTCATAAGAAGTGTTGAGTTGCATTGAAACACCAGGGCTGTGAAACACAACAGAGAAATCCACAAGTCTCTACATGAAAACAACTGCATCATTTTCAAGTCATTTGTTCCTTTGCAGAGCTCACTGCAAACTGAGTCTCCCATTTCATTCCCTCCCTTTCACTCCAGCTTTGTTCCATCTGTGTGAACACCATGTTCAGGTATGAACTTCCTGTGAGGGGAACATTTCTGGAACGGGTCGCGAATCCTCAGAGGGAAACAAAGACAGAATATCATCTGACAGGTTTCTGAAACTGATCTGCCATGATAAAGGTCGGATTGTTTCTGTGTCCAGCTCCTTTTGTGTTAAACTCAACCCAGGCAGACTGGGAGCTGTACCTTGCAGTCTGCAGCATCATGACTGTGTTCTCGCCCTCGTAGGTGCAGGTCGGGGTAAACTCAACGTAAATATCGGGTAAGGCACTGCTGCGGGAATAACCGTGGCCGCCGCATGACATGCGGCACACTTCGATAGCGGAGTTGGTTTCCCAGGTGGTGAAGGCCTTCAGGCCCGCTGAAAGGGCATGGAGCTGCAGAGCAGAGGGAAAACCAGGTCAGACACTCAGCTCAGGGTGAAGATTATTAAATACTTTAAGATAAATTACTGATGTGATTCACGGTTCGCACACATTGTTCCCACAGTAAAATTCAAGCACTTTTCAACCATTTTCAAAGTAAGTTTTCAGATTTTTCCACCTTCACACTTTGAAGATAAAAACAAAAGAAAATAACTAATGAAGACAGTTTTAATTCACTATTACACTTAATTGATTACTGTTATTAATTATGTCTTGTAAAAGTTTCTACGTATCAGGGGCAAAAGAAATTTAACTGTAACAAAATTTTACATTTTGAAAATTCTCACAGGCACATCTCAGAACAAAACACAAATTTAACAAAAAAGACCCTTCAATTTCAATAACAGTAACAAATAAAGACTAGACAATATATTATGACATGCTTTTAAGTCATAAGCATTTCATATTAGTCAATATTGACAATGATTGATTCGTTTTTTATTTTAAATATCTGAAAAAACTGTTTCATCTCAAGCTGTTGTACTAATTTCTTCTGTTCACTCCATGCAATCGTTTTTTATTTTTAAGCAGTTAAGAGGCTTGGTTTTGAAACCTGAAACTGCTTACTCAACTGGTTGTTGCTAGGTAACCAAAGAGTGAGAGTTGCTAGGTAACCAAAGAGCGAGTGAGTTGGTTGATCCCACCAACCTTTCTTAGTTGAGAGGTTGAGCATTTCTGATTACATTGAACAAATCGGGTTAAGATAAATGACCTTAAACATAACATAAACTATCACTTGACATTCTGTAAGGATTTTTCGCTCCTAAACATTTATTATAACTTTATTACAAAACTGTGCAGCTTGAACATCAAGCACTTTCAAGGACGTTACACACAAATCAAGCACTTTCCAAACCTTAAAAACACCTAATTGAACTTCAAGCATTTTTAAAGATTTCAAGTACGAACTCCCATTCACAATGCAATTCGAATAAAAATACCCCCAATTTCAATAACAGTTACAAATAAAGACTGGGCTATATATCATGATATGTTTTAATCCATACATATTTCATATTAGGCAATATTGATAGTTATTGGTTTGTTTTTTATTTTAAATATCTAAAAACACTCCCATTCACAATGCAATTTGAATGGGAGTTTATTCAGTTTATTACGCTGAAACTCTTTACATTTCATTCTCTTCACCAGTTCTGCAAACTTTTCCACCCTTTCTTCTTTGATTCTTGAAAAGGCACAAAAAGTTGTGCTGTATGTTGAATTAACAAAAGGGGGCCTAACTATTGTACCACCAACCAAACGTAGATCAGTAATTTCTTTTAATACAAGCCTTAAATTTAAAGATCAGTGATCCGACAGGTCCCTACCTCGGGCAGCTGGCTGAAGTCTCCCTGGTTGATGTCTTCAGAGATCCGGTGGTATATCTCTGTCATGTACTGGCCGACAAACGTGAACGCGTAAGCCATGGAGAGCAGAGGGAAGAGCTTGTACTGCTGCGTCTGATAGTCCAGGATCTGAGGCTCTGGCTCTCTGCAGATTGGAAACACAGAGGTTAGACTTTCCTCTCCAGGAGGATGTGGCAACAAATCAGATATCTAAAAAGACACAAACACATGGAACAATTTCCACTTCCTGCAGCATGCTGAGGATTCTTGATCCAGTTTGGGAAAATAAAAAACACTAAGAACTGTGCTCCAGGTGGAGATTCAGCACCTAAACTTAAAATAATTCATATTTAAAGCCAAAAAACACTTCAGGTTTATCATAATAATTCAGTTAAAGTGGTGTAATGTGTTTTCCAAGCACAAAGCCCCATTTTGCAGCATGATCAAGTAGCTATGCTACTTGATATATTTTAGGAAGTAAAATTATAAAAAATTTGACGCTTTGAAATCACAATAACGCTCCTCCATTATGTTTGGACTGAGAAGCTGCATTTATAATGAGCTTAGCAGATGCACAGATGAGGAAATAACATTATAACCTGATTTAAAGCTAAAAAAAGTTGATGTTATGTAATACTTTTCAAACTCAACCCAAACGTTTTTTAAAAAGCCAGTTTTGCTCAGATGTGAACTTTGAGCCACTTCACTCTTTTCTTCACATCTCTGCTAATCTTGCTAAATTATATTCATAATACAGTTAAAAGGTTCAATCAGACAAATAAAAGCCAAACAATACAATTAAGTACCACTGCATTTAATAAGCATAATTAGTCAAAGATGAGATAAAAATATGGAAAATCAAAGATTTTTTTCCCCTAATGTTTCTTAAGACTGGAAAAGGATCAAAGCGGATTCCCAGTTGTGTGTAAATTACAAGTTAAATACACGTAAAGTGATTTCTGTGTGAAACCGTTGTGCTGCAGTGTGTGCTGCAGTGTGTGGCGACTGACCCCGGCCGGATCTCAGACTGGTGGCGGACGGCGCTGTAGCGGATGGCGATGGTGCAGGACTTGGACAGGGTGCGAGCCGACTCGCCTACAATCAAGGAGCGGACGAACACCATGGTGCCGTAGGTCAGCTTGGAACTGGGCGGCTTCACGTACGTCCCGTCCGGCTCCACCTGGTGGAGAAAGAATCCCCAGTTTGAACTCAGGATTACTGCCACTTACTGGAATCAGCATTTTAAGGATTTATCTAAACAGCAGGGTGGTAACAATGTTCATATTTTACATTTGGTACCAATCTGAAGAAAAATATTTGATACTCAATAACAATTTCATAATTTTGTCCAAAAGCATATAATTAATTATAATTTGATATTTAAACCCTAGTCATGGTAAAAACAATAAGTAGAAGAGAATTCAGCTCTCATTTAATAATATCTATAGATCTATCCATCTAGATATACTTATATATGTATTTATATCTATATTTATCTATATTTATGAATCTATACGTCTCTTTTATGTATATATACACACACACATTGAATAAATTGTAAATATATATAAATTGTATCTTAAAGTGTGAAGATCATTTATTTGTGACTCAACAAACATCTTATTTCTTGTGTTTTTTCTTTTTTAGATCCTATTTTATCTCTTTATATCTGTTTGTTTTATCTCTTTGTGTCTGAACCTTTTGTGTCTGGAATAAAAACGATGCTGTTATTCCCCTCAGTAAATATAATATGTTGTTATAAATCTGCCCCTTACTGTGCACGCTCTTATTCTATTTTTTTTATTCTAGTCTGAATTTGCAATTTGCATTTATCTTGAAGTTGCTGCTGGTACATCTAAACTCAGGACATTAAAGAATATTTCTATCCTATTTTAAAATCCTTTATGGACATTATTTTCCATTGTGTCCCAAGGATTAATAAAGAACAACCAAAAACGTTGTGAATTGGAAAATCTCAGTCAGATCTGGCAACCCTGTTTTCGACGCAACTGAACAGAGTTTTAATGTTTTCAAGATCTCTATGAATATTATCTTTTCAGGAAGACAATCAAATCACCTTGGAGTATTTCATCATCATATTCTCTCGAGGAATCCTCACATTCTCCAATTTCAGAAATCCGTTATCAACTTCATTAAAGCCAAACTTGGGGCCAATATCACCGACTACGATTCCTGCAGCAGAGAAGCAGAGAAGAGCATGAGAGACGGGTGGATTTTCTACAAACGCTACGTCCAAAGAAACCAGACAAACTGAGTTTACCCGGCAGAGGTTCGTGAGTCTTCATGTCACGGATGGGAACGATGAAGGCATGCAGACCGTGGCAGTTTCCCAAACTGTACAGCTGGGCCAAAACGATGGCATGATTGGAGGTCTTCCCAACTGGAACAGGAGACGACAGAGAGGGGATGATTTCTGCTCTGCCTGAAAGCCCAGACCATCGGAGTGCGGGGTTATCAGGCGGCAGTTTTGTGGCTGTGATTGCGCTTACGTCCTCCAGGCCACCATTTGATGGAGCTGACGGTGGGACTGTTCAACACAAACTCCTGGGTGGCCGGATCGTACGTGGCTGTGGTCTCCAGGCCTCTGAGGTGTGTGCCTGCATCCAGAAAACGTATAAATCCCCGCAGAGCTTTGGTAAAATAACAGTAATATGGAACATTAGGGATGCACGATATTGGATTTTTGGTCTATATCCGACATGTCGATATACCGATATTTCATTTAATACCGATATTTTGTTCCTATATTTATTTACTGAATATATATGGCTTTCTCTACTGTGGAATTACACTACTGCATTATCTTTATCAATTTAGCCTGCAAAAAAGCCCGCAAATACTAAAAAGAAGGCTGAAAATGATGCAACACTTTCAACTTGCATTATGCTTAATGTAACATTCATCTGCTCTCTCTAAAACAATAACAACACTCAAACAGAGCAAATTTGTTGTTGTTCTGCAGCCATCATTGTCACTGGTTTGTCACATAAAAAGAAACCAGTAAGTCACTTTTATATCAGTGAGTTATTTTGACCGAATGGCCGATGTCTGATATAAAATTTTACAGCTGATATTTGCCGATACCATGCCAATAATATCGTGCATCCCTATGCAATATATTTCACAGTTGGACAGTATAACAACCTGCTAAGGCCACTTGGGTTCAAATTATCCCTAAAAATTTATCAGAAATTATTTAAATTCAAAAAGCCAATTCAGTTTTTAGGTACAACACAAAAGAGACGCAGCTTGTCGTGTTTGACAGATCTTAACGTAATTCTGACAGAATTAGTACGGCAGCCACAGGTAAACACCTGTCCTTAACCAACACTTCGAGGTGAAGGAGAGGAAAGATGGTTCATCTAAATGAGGCATTAGAGGCAGGGATACATTTCTAGATGTTATTCTAGAGGTACAAGAGTAAACATTAAGGGAAGAAACAAACATTTAGCTGCAGTTTTTAGTTGTTGTAGATGGAAGATTATCAGCTTTAGTAAATCAAACTTGGATTTTTCTCATTAGAGTAAATCAACAAAAGCTACAACAAGATAAAAATGAGTTTTAGAGTCAGTCTCAGAGCTGAAATATTTTACTGTCAAACAGTAATCCTGAAAAAATTAACCATAGATCAGGGGGTCTGCGACCTGTTTGAACCTTTCACAATGGCTCTTTATCACTGTAGCTAAAAATCATAAATAACTAACTAATGTTTTTAAACATTAACAAATGCATGGGCTGGTAGTTCTTCCAGTTTCTTCATGGAAAAATCTAGAAAACCTTCTGCAACAGAATAACACTAAAAAATATGATCGTTGTCACCAATACCAGATCTGGAGGGGTTTTTTAATATTGGGATCGATACAGATATTAATATTGGATTGGTGCATCTCTAATTGTAATGGGATTAAACACTGGGAAAGATCCTGAGAGAGGGAACTGTTCAATACTGTAAGAAAAAAAAAATCACCCTTTAAATTAAATTTTAACATCCATAAATTTACTTTTTTTCCCCAAAACACCTGATCAGACAGAAACATTTAATGAACTCTGATTTTATCAAAACTAATCCCTAATTTATTGAGAATCGTTCCTTTAACAAATACACTGCCGGTTTGGACGGCTCCGTTCTTCTTTTACCGTGGCCAATCTCAGTCTGAGCGTAGGTGCCGATGATCTCTAGGTTCCAGGCGGGCATGAAGAACCGGTCCATTTGAGCCGGGCTGGCCTGGTTGAGCAGGGTGGGCAGGAACATCGCCAAATGGAGGTCCAAGGGCGATGGCCTGCCGGGGTGCACACAACTAGGCCGCGCAAGGGGTGGGGGGGGCAAACAGAACAGAAGAGCAGGAGGGAAGGATGTGGAAAAAGGTGTGAGGATGGAAGGCATCCCATAGAAAGTTTAAGCACATGAATCAGAAAAAAGAATCAATTTTTTTTTATTCCCAGAGGAGAAATGTGAATGATTTGCATGGTTCAAGATGACAGAGAGGAAAGCAGTGAAAAGAGAAGACAAAACAGCTTGTGAGCATGACATGCATATTGGAATAGTTGATTCAAGCAAATGATTGTCATTATTGAAACTTCACTCCTTCATGTTCCATTTAAATCTCCCTTCAGTGTCTGAATGAGTCAGAAATTTGGTCCTAAACCAGCGCAAAAACATTTACGAAACACCAGAGCATCAGTCCAAAACGTGGAAGTAGCTTCTTCTTCTCTCGATTCAGACCTAAAGCAGGCAGATGCTGCACATTCAGAGGCCTCATTAGCCTCCCCAATCACACATCCCATAATCTCTGGTTGCCATGGATCTCAGCAGCCAGTCCAAATGCAGACTAGGAAGGCTCAGATTATTACTAATGTGAATTATTTGTTATTTTTACATGATTTGTAAAAGTTGGAAATCAATTATGAGACACTGATCAGGCACACGAAGCGTCGTGAGTTATAATAAAGAAAAGAGAGTAAAATAAAAGGAAGTTTTTGAGCTAACTGATGACGGTAGCAGGCTCTGAGGAAAACTGACACTAAATTATGGTAATTAGTTCACTGTGTTAACTCTACAACAGGTGCAGAAGCATTTTAGGACAGTATATTGTTAGAGAATCATCTCTTATTAGCAGATAAAATGCCGTCCTCGTCTACATAATTCAGATCTGTCAAACACGCACAAGAACTTTCCATCTCTCCCCATTGGTACGATTTTACATTTAAAAAACGGTTGTTTTCAACATCAAATAAGGGCCTTATGAATCGATTCAGTAAATAATTTAGCTTCAGCATCCAGGACTGACCGTGACCCATCTCAGTTTGGGCATATGTGCCCAAAACCTGGAAGGACTCTGCCAGAGGCAGCCATTTCTTGGCCTGCTGGGGGTCGCACAGCCTGCGCAGGCTTGGGATGAACATGACAACATGCAGCCCGAAAGGTTCCTGCTGGTTCCCTTTAACCATACTGGATGAAGAGGAGTTGAGGTTCAGGTTCAATAAATCAACAGACAACACACACATTAACTGATATTAAACAAGATATGTGAAGGTAAAAGTGACCTATCGAACATTATTTCAGCCTGACGTAGAAAAGACGTCTCAATGATCAATAATTTAATTATAATTTACACTGATGGAGAAGTTCAATGAGCAAAAATAATAATAAATAAATTTTACATTCGTTAAAAACTGTATTTTGGTGTCTTTTCTGTTTATTGAAACTCCATAAGACTAAAATAGTTTTATATAGCTTATAAAAATGGCAGACCAGTGATTTGTTCCACAAAATCCCAATAAAGTAGATTAAAGTTTCTGGTTGCAACGTGACTTCTGTTAAAAGGTTGAAGTATGAATCCTTTAGCAAGGCACTGATTAAACTTATCTACTCTTTACTGTAGAAGTGGTACAAGCTGGCAGCCACTCACCCTTCGACACACTTTTAATCTCTTCTGAACTTTGCTCAGACTTTTGTTTGCTTCAAACCCACAGAGGACTCCACACACATTTTTCTACACTGTCCATTATGCTGAGTATCAAATTGAAGCAACTGCAAACCTGCAGCTGACCTTCTGACTAAGATGATTAAACTTCCTGAAAAACGGGGCCTATTTGGAGAAAAGATTCATCCGTATTGCTTCCTGATTTTAGCAGCATGAGTGACAAAGCAGGTCCTATGGATAAAGCACAAAATTTGAATAAAATCTACACAAAATATTAATTTTTCAAATATCTGACAAAACTAACCTGGGTCATGTGAGCACAACAATGTATGTTTTCCTGGTGTTTGCTGAATATTTTTTATTTTAAACATTGTAGTAGGTGGATGGTGTCTTTAAAATCCCTTGTGCTGGAGCAGAACTCAATACATTATAATAGTTTAAAGCAATTAAAGGAATACTAACATAATATATTAAGACAATTAAGTATAAGTATTCAAACAAATAATTATAAAAGTATCAATGAATTGAATTAAAAATCATTTTTATATATTTTCCAACTCAATTGAAATTTGTCCTAAGCTTTTGTCAACACCGTCAGACATAAGAATGTAAAAAAATAATAAAAAATTCAGGCATTATTGGGGGCATCAGAACTTCTGAAGACCCCATGACCTTTTCCTTTTTACTCACTAGATTGTCACCACCTTCATTTCTGCGTCAACTCCTTCAGATGGACTTTATGTTGTTTTTTGTTTTAAATAATATTTCTTTTGCTTCTTGAGAGGCATTTGACTGTACAACTGTGTAAAAATATTACTAATAGGGTCATTAAAAAATTATTTTATATTTATTTTTGTCAGATGGTGATGACAAAGTTCTGGGTCAGGTCCATTAAAAATGTTATTTTCCAAAAATGTTGCAACTGGGAGCCTGCACCTTAGCATCTTTACATTTCCAAAACATTATTTGTCATATTTGTATACATAAGCTTGAGGAATAATTCAAAAAAATTTGGGAAAATTTAAACCCATTTTGTCCCACTTCTCAAGAATCACTGAGCTACGTCAGGATTTACTGTTGGGTGGGTTTGGATAGCAGAGACTTGGAGTGTAATTATAAAGTTCATTTAGTGGTTTTAGAACAGCTCTGCACTGTAGTTAGTTAATGGTATACTGTCACAATAAATCAATTAATCACATGGTAAATTAAAACAAACTCAATCATTTCCATTTGCATCATTAATCTTTTTCTTTTTTCCTCTTTTTTTCTACCAATATTGATCTTCAATTTGATGCATTTATCTCAATGTACCTCAATGTACCTGTTTAAGGACAATTTTGTTTACAGAATCTTAATACGTCATTTTATTAGTTGTTTCTGTTGTTTTGCTTATTTATTTTGGATATTTAAAATGTCTTCCAGCTCCAGTGTTAAATGTTCATTTGAAACTAAAGTTTATTGATCTTTGAGAACGTATTCTTGCATTATGATGCAATTATTACTTTTATATTACTAAAAATGGTTTCCAAACAACAATATTATCGTTTATTGCAACAACTTCTGTTCAGCAAAATATGTTATCATGACAGACCTATAGGTACACTGCAGTCCTGTCTGGGAAATATTTAGTCTGCTTGATTTGAAAATAATTTCCTTTCATAAATGAATCTATAAACAGCGTTTCTTTTTTGAGAGCTTCAATTTTTGGTTAATGCAAACGGCAGAGAATCGTTTTCTTGCCAGCGTCGTTCTCTGTCTGCGTACCTTTTGTAGTGATAGATTTCCTCCGGGTCGGCGATGCCATACTCTCTGAGCTTCAGGATCATCTGGGCGCTTTTTCGAACGGCCTGGTCATAGCGTTCGCTGCGAGACAGGAAGTTTGGGTCGTCCTCCTTGAAATCTGGGTCACTGAAAACCAGAGCCTCTACAGAAGACGAGCAAAACATTAAACTACATGTCAACAGCTGAGAGAAGGAAACTTATGAGTATTTTTTAAGTATGGTCATACAAATCTAATGGATCACTTTTTGCTTTTGTACATTACTTGACAGTAAAATTCAGAAAACTACAGAAATATCAATAAGAAAAGTGTTTTTGAATGTAAATTTTAACTAAATTGTTGACATATTTATTTTCAAAAACTGGTGTCGGTATTAAAAAGCCTTTGTAGTCAAGAGTTGATTTGTCTCAATTATTTTTATTTTATTTACCTGATGATTACCCCTGCTGTCACTTTCGTTTGTCCAAGAATCAGAAAAACACAAATAAAGGACAGAACTGAGAAATTTTTCCTTCCTTTCGTCAGTGGCATTCAAGTCAAATGCTTCAAAATAAATGTACATTTCTTTTTTTCATTGGTAAATATTGTGATGACAATATTCCTACTTGTTTATTCTTCATCTGTGCTTCCATCATCTGCTACCTTTATCACTTTGGGCATTGTAAACTGTGTCCAGTGTGAACACCAAAGACAGAAAATACTACAATCATATGTAAAATAGAAGTTCATAAGTCTTGAAATATACTGCACAATATTTACTGCACTCCAAACAGTTCACAAGGGTACAAATATTGTACACACTGTTATCTGTGATCTATTGCGCAGTCCTAAATGTTACCCTTTTATACAAGTCAAAGCATTTCTTCCTAATCTCCCTCTAATTTTAACTAAGCTGAAAAAAGTGCAGAAAAACCCATAATACCGTCTGATGAGTTTACTTTATACAATAAAACTTTGAGAGTTTTGATGGATTTTATTAATGGGGGATAATTTCTTAGAAATCATAGGGAAAAAATCTAATTAATTTGATCTCCCGTTGGTTTAAAATGTTCAGCAACAGAAATAGTAAAAAAAGAAAGTACAAAATGAATCAAAATATCTTCATAGCATGAGACCAAAAATGCTAAAAGGAAATGCTGCTCAGTTCTTTAAAATATCAGCGTTAGCTGTTTTTTCTTGGCATTTTCATGTCTTTCTAAATAACACTTTAGAAAGACTCATAACATATCCAAAAGGAATAACATTAACAGTGTAAAGAACATACTTTTTAATTATGCCATTTTTTCCTGTTTGTTTTTTTTTTTTATAGAAATGTAACATGCCATTGAAGAAAATGTACTAAACATAAAAACTTGTTCTTCAAGTTAAAAATCTAAACAAATTTCTATTTTTCTTCAGAGTCTTGGATTTTTTCTGGCTCTAAACACATTTGTTTTGCGGAACTGATGGTAAAATGGCTTTTATGGTAGTAAAGGTTGCTGTACTGTGATAAGAAATGCTGCTTAGCCTGATGTTTCTTTGAGATGGCAACCAACTTACAAGGCCTATTCAGTTAGGATCCAAAAAACAGAAAAAATAAAACGCTAAAATGGACTTGACATGACTCAATTGATAAATTTGATAAATGTGCACAACGGCAGCTGTAAAAACTACATTTCAAGCTCACCAATTTGTCGTCTTCTTTTGGTCTTTTCCAGGCCTCCGTCCAAAATATACGTAAGTTTTTCGACGTCAAACGAAGCATTTTGACGTTCTCGTGTGATATCAGGATTCATGGCTCTATGAATAGAGCGAAAACCTCGTCTTTACGGGCGAAAAATGAGCTAAAAAGTGTTGAACAATAAGTAACCTGCTGGACCTGGTTAATGTCTCTACTGCGCAGCCGCAGAGAGGTGGGAACGGTTACGTATGGTCACGTGACACACGTCCCGGAAGTGTTTTCCGGAGAGCTCTGTGATAGGTTAACTTCCTTACAGTTAATAAACATGTCGATGCTTCCTCCAACCGCAGTGTTTCGTCTTCCTTGGGAAGTAAACTCAATGAAAGAAGGAGAATCAGTGCGGACATTTGGCAGGTCGGGATTTAGGAATCGGTTCTGACCCATAAGTTTATAGTTATGTCGACCCCCAGGATGGTTGACTAAAATCAGTCAGATTGTACCTGGGTTGACTGCAGGGCAAATTTCCAACATTATATCTTGATATATTGCTTTTATTTATTTGTAACTTGAAATTGTTGCCTTTCCAGACTTGTTTGCTATCAGCCGGATGAATCCAGAGCCACCCTAACAGCCCAGCATGCTTCCCAAGAACACCGTGTGTTTGTCCAAACCCAGTTTGTTGAGCCATTTAACCCAATCATTGGAGCCCAGTACCTGGTTCTGGGTGAGACAGAAATGTATGAAGGTAAAAGATACCTCTGTGATTTAGTTTAGCTTCTCTGATGCTCTTATTAAAGCAGCTGGTTATGACCGAGAGATACAAAGTTGTTGGCACACTGAAAAATGTAGTCATTGGGATGATAATGGAGTGAATTTAGCACTGCTTAGGTCATGACTATACTTGTCCTAATAAGAAAGCAATCAATTAACTGCGTGATAAATTAAAGTAAGCCTGATAGTTTTCATTCTGATGTTTAATATTTTTGAAGAAAAATTTTGTTTACAGATATCATAATCCATTTTTTATGATTTAAGTTGTAAGTGGTGTCTGTTTATTGGTTTTGGTTGTTAAATATCCAAATACTATAACTGGAAGGTATTCAAAATATCTTCCACTTAAATGTTAAGTGTTCTTCACAAAAGTGTGTTGATCTTTGATCCGGCAAACTCTCAAAGACCTATAATAGTATAATAGTATAATGATCGTTAATATATTGAAAATTGTCTCAAACAATATTGTCACTTATAGGGACAATTATTGTTATTTGTTATTGAGACAGACCAATCAAAGTACTTTACCTAAGAGCCAGATAATCACACAAATGAAGCCCAAAAAGCCCAAAAGTTTGCATATTTATGCTTAAATTAATCTTTTTATTATACCGACAGCTTTCTTTTGACTGATTGTTTTGGAGTGGTCCAGACATTCTTCACTTTAATCTGTTAGAGTCACATTGACTTGTGCCAAGAGGAAGCTGGAATTGAATCCACAACTTTGGGATAGCAAGATAACTACTCTTTTCTAATTCTTCTGCTAACACTGTACATATAAAATAAATAAATAAATAATTTTTCATAGCATCTTCCACAAATATCAACATCTCATAGAAGAAAATGTATTAGTTGTCTTTCTTTAAAAAGATGGTACTTCAAACATAACAAATGTTCTTTAGTAGATATTTTTCAGAAATTATAAGAAGTCTTTTTTCAAAAGATCATGTAATATTTTCAGTTCTAAATCAGTTTTATTTAGCTGGACTGAGGGGAAAATGGCTTTTTGAATCATAAGTATTGAAAACTCTGACCCACCCCACATCCGTTTGTCTGCAGGTGTCGGTGTGATGGTTCGCGCCCGTGTGCTGAACTGTGTTGACGGTGTAAACACTGCACTTCTGCAGAAGGCTATCACTGAGCAGAGGAGCTTCTTCGCCGAGAGGGAGTGCAAGCAGGGGGAGGTTACACAACCGCAAGATGTAACTTGATAAAGGTCTTCATGCTGTAATGCTAGCGGGCCCACAGCAACGTTCAGAGACTTTTGTACCCATATTATCTTTGTCAGTTACTTTGGGACAATGAAGCTAAGAGTCAGTCTAGTTCCCAGAAGATAGATTGGGTCCATATGTTGTATTTTTGTCAATCTCTGAGGTTTATGATTGTTTGTAGCAGATTTTTGTGCTAATTCTGCTTGATGTTGTCATTTCACAACTTGTGAACAAATGTTATGCCAAAGCTCCTGTACAAGTAGCAGATTCACATACCTCCATTATGTTGATGACAATAAACTAGGAATATTTTCTACTGTCAAAATCAGGTATATTTCTGTATATATTTGTAATAAAAATAACATCCTGGTTAAACAAAACGAAACATAATAATGGGTGATGTCTTATTCTGGAATAATTTTCTTTGAGGCGTTAACCGCCACAAAGGAAGAAATGTCGGTCCTGATTTCCAGAGATGAAATGTTCAGTTTGGGTCTAAAAGCCTCCAGTGTTTCACCGGCAAGTCGAGGGTTTCTGAAGCCGATCCTTCACAAATATCAAACAGAAGTCTTAACTTTAATTTGTTTAGGAAATTATTCTTGTCTAGTGAACGCTGATTCTTATGAGTTGTGGTCTGTTCGTATGGCCAGCTATGCTTGAAGCTGAAACGACTTGAAGCTCACACTTACAATTTGGTTTCAGAAGAGGACCATACAATTAAATGGACCTGCTAAAAGAAACACAAACTACAGGATCTGGTAAAAATTACCTAAAGCCAAAATAATGCATCAAACTTTTGTGGAAACTCATGAGGACAACATTTTAAAGCAGTATACTAGATGGTGACAGAAATAGAAGATATTGTCAAAATTCCGACAGAAAATGTTAACTAAAATGAAGGAGATGTAACACTAATGGGAATGTGTCCCATTAGTGATTACTATGTATTTTAAAATGGTCAAGTCAAGGGTATTTTCTTAGTATTTAACTTTAAAATGGTTAGAATTACCATCAAAGACAGCCAAAATACCACCAGGAGTTCTTGTACCTCCATTTAGAAAACCAGGGCCTTAAAGGAACAGTATAGCTTGATGTCATCTGCATAGATATGATAGTAGTGATCTTTAAATCTGTTTATCACCTGTACCTATACGGATTGCTTCTGTTTCTACGAACCTGCAAGGAAAAGCAAGTTTTGACAATAGATGAATGGATGCATTTAGCAGAACAGTCATAACAAAAAGTGAAGAGTCAAATGCTTTTTAACCATCATAAGTTAATTTTAATCATATCTGATTCTTCATGAAATATCTAACAATTTCAAGTTTTAAGTGAAGAATTAACACAGAATCAAATCAGTCTATAAAATTATGCCCCGATATTCCTAATTACACAGCAATATTCACAATAAACAGTATTTATGCAGCATTGGTCACTTTATTTTGATCCAAAAAGGATCAAACAACAAATATTACTATGTATGACTCTTGGTTAAACAAATGCAACTCAACAGCAATCATCCTGGCAACTTGACAAACAGTTTTATAATATATGTCTTCTCCTGAGTTAATATATATACGTATGTAATAGTCCCTTGACAAAAGTAGCAGCAGAATACATAATATATTTTATTACCAAGCTAAGAAAACAACCACTAAATAGTAAACATAAATTAGTTGAGTGTAGTGTAAGAAAAGAGAATAGCTTAATAACAGTTAATAGCCTACTCAGAACGTGACCCAACTCAGAATGTCGGCACACTCAGTTGTTGGCATTCACGATTTAATTTTCAGGCCTCATAAAGAAAACAGCAGGCTCAGTTAAGCTAGCAAACAATGCAAGCCACAGTCGAAACCAATCTACCAGGTTTCAACAGCAGAAGCAGAAATAAAACCTAAAATAATTGTACTAAACAACAGCAGCAGTTACACACGCCCCAACCCACCAAGCAAAGGTGCAAACTACATTTATGGCATCCTTCAATTGTTTGTTTTGGTATATTATCTCCCACAAATTATCTAAGCTTTTCACTATGCAAGGAAACAATCAGTATTTGTCCGGATTGTGGTTTGACTGTGCTTCTCAACATGCAACATGCTCATGGCAGCTACACCTGTTTTAAGTAACCCAATCTCTCAAACACAACCACAGGAATAAATCCACAAACAAAAGTTTCAGGACCTCCATTTCCAGATATTTTGAAGTTTATATGCAAGCTCATATTCAACTGGTTAATAATTCAATTGGTTAATAATCCAGATGCCACAGGGCATCACTATTACATTGCAGACGCATTGTAATACAATAATCTCCAACAAACATGACTGTCACTAGCTTTTTGTTATCAATGAAAATTATCTTATTCTAGCCAACTCTAGTACACTTACATAATATGATGTTGATTAATGTACACTGTCCTTTGACAAATGAATACATTTGAAAAGCCTTTGTCATTTTTCATTGCCTTGTTTCATCGACTCACCCAGAAAACCTTATTGACTGACAGGAACATAAACTTTACAATGCATTTTGTCATGTGTTTTATGCAGTAACTGTATCTTCATTCTTTGTTAGGAATGGATCCTTAAGTTGTACACCTTTTATATGCTCCTTTTCAAACTGTAAGCAACTGCATGTCCACACAAAATAAATGCACAGATTCCTTGACCTGTTGGAGTAATCATCGTGGCCTTGGATGAATTTACTTGTTCTTAACTCTAAATTCAATTCCAAAACTTTTTAGGCAATGTCGTTCACCTACTGAGTCAGGAGAGCCACTGAGTCTCCCCACAAGCCAAACATCAGGAGACTTCCCAGTTAAACACTGACCTCCTCATTAATTTATTCCCTCTTACTCTCTTCTCCTAGTGACATCAGATTGTTGTGGTGTTAACTGCAAGTTAATCTAGACATTAAAATATCTTGAAGAGCAGTATGCTGGAGAATAGCTTGGCTCTTTGGAGGAGGCGGGTAGCATTGGTAAGCCAGATGCTGTGTCTTTCCGACAGCGATCCAGAGCTTGCTTGTAGTTGATCTTCTCCTTTGTGATAGGGTCAATGATATCTCTAACACAGTGTTCGCTGGTTTGTAGATCCTTTTTTGTTGTACTGTCAATCTTTTTAGATTCAATGGCATCCAATAAGCTAACTCTACGACCAGTGGCAGGATCTACCAGCCCCCCAGTCAGGTATTGTGCCTCCATGTATCGAATAGCTGAATCTTTTGGCATCCAGCCTTTCTGAACAGCTTCTCCCACAGACAAACAATCTTTGGTCACGGGGTC
>CAEGAG010088316.1:0-23769 GCA_903067065.1 Brachyrhaphis terrabensis | reverse complement strand
ACCCTTCAGAATAAGAGATGTTTCTCATACTTGACTGTTTTAGCTGCTGACAAAATAAAACTGTTTCATACGGTTTCGAACCAAACAAAATATGATAACATGAAATAAAGCATTTTTAATGTCCGTAATTATTACTTTTATATGATCGTTTTTAACTATTTTAAGACTTATTTATTCTCTATTTATTCTCCTATTTATTTCCTATTTATGCATTTATAGCTATTTTTATGAAAAGCTTACATTTAGTCAGAGCTATTTTAACCTGGGTTACATAGAGGTCCCACACAAAAAAATACGGTGGGCCGGATTTGGCCCCTGGGCCTCGAGTTCGACACATTAGGTCTGCAGCTGAACTTTTACTCTTTCAATTTTAGATGGATCTGTGTGAGAGTTTCAAAGCTTAGGGACATTGTCTTAAAATCTACCCCTGCCTTAGGCCTCTCTAAACCTTTAGTCATAGCTTGTCTGTTGTGTTCTTTGCTTTTACTGATGGTGGTTGTTTACTATCGGTCTACATTAGACCTCCGAGGATTTCATAGAAAAGCTCTATTTATAGAGACTCAGGTACTACGTAATTAGGGAAATGGTTTACTACCAACTCAATCAGATACATTGGATTTCATTTCAGGGTGTCAGAGTAAAGAGAATGAATCCAAATTCATGTGAAAATACTACTTACATAAAATCCCCCCCGTCCCCCACCACCAACCCGCCAATTTAACAACAAAGCTTGTGGTTCGAATGCAGCAGTGTGAAAAAGTTCAAGAGGTCTAAATGCTTTTTCAAGGCACAAGGTTATAAATGTCTTTTGTGTCTAAAGCGCCTCCAGGGAACTTGATCTCAACTTCGGTCGTCTTAAAATATGCACTGCCGCTGCTTGAGGCGTCGACTTCGTCTCCATAAAACATGCAAACATCCAAACAAGCAGAGACAAATAGCTCTAATTCAACCCCAGCGGCGCGACTTTCTTTATCGCCTTGTAGTGTACACTATAGATACAAGTTCATATCTTGTCAAGAGCGACTGATGCCCTGATGCCGCCTTGCAATGACAGAATGGAACTGAGGCCTTTTTTTTGGTTTTGTATTTCAACCTGCCTCCTCTGTTGCACCTCTTTCCCGCCTTGCCTTTTAATTTTCCTCACATCCACCCTCTTGGCCATGGGCTCAGCAGCAGCTGACTTCCTGTGCGCTGCATTGCTGCCCCACACACCCATCCTGAAAGAGATTCTAGCCCATAGCAATGCGAACCAAGTCATGAGAGCGAGATAAGGTTAGAAAACGGGCAGTTTCTGATGAAGAGTTTCCGTTTCAGTTCGGGTCGATGTACTCTACTCTGCCATTTGGTTCCTCACGAGAGAGTGGATGAAAGAAAATTGAAAGGATGACTCACATGGTTTTTGAGGCGTGTGAATAATAAAAGAAGCGTTTGTTCTTTTGGTTCTTCTAAAGACTTAAAAAAAGAAACACAAAATAAGTTTTGGTTGATTAGTTGAATCAAGACCCATCTCTGTCAGTTTACCTCAGATGGAATCAGAGAAAACAAAGGAGTGTTATGATATGCAGAGAACTAAGAAAAGGTTTTTATGCCTGTAGCACTTTTTCTTTACATTTTTGCTAAATTGTAGCTACAGACATCAGTGTAGTTTACAGGTGGTAGCTGAGTGAAGTTGGCTAAGAGTAATACATGGTGTTTATAAGTGTGAACAAATGTCCAAAACACTTTGTGTATTTTTGTAAGCTTACCTCTAAATCAATATTTTACAAAGAAAAAAAAATGCTGAAATTACACCTCCAGTTTACATTTTGAGTTGATTTCCATATATCTAGATGCTGAAATTGCACAGAGGAATGGGCAAAATCTTTGCATATAGATATGAAGAGATCTACTGCAAAAGTAAAGGTTCCTAAAAAAAATATTTTGTCTAGAAACAACAAGGTTTCTTCCTTGATTGCCTTTTATTTAAAGTAACATCCTACCATCAACTCTGACCAGCTTCAGTTTCTCTGCTGAGAAAAGTCCATCGCTCCTAAGAACGCCTACATACTGCATAATGGAAAGACGTTGTTGTGATGAGGCTAATTTCAAGGCAACAAACTACAAAGTCAAATTTCTTTTGAGTCACGATTGCTATAAACAGCGTTTGTCTTAAAAAAAAAAAAAAAAAAAGAAATTAAAGGTAATGTTAAAGTTTCAGCCCCATCCTGGAAAAGGCAATACTCTAGCACTCAGATAACTTAGAATGACGTCAAAGTAGAGGAACGTAATGCGTTACTTCCATAGTCATTTCCTGCTCTATCACTGATACTAGTGTTGGGAGTCCTTAATAGACACTCCATTGATGCACCTTGTTATCAAAATACATTATTAATACAGAGGGAGTCATCTTCTTTCTGACATTGTATTGGGCAGAAGTAGATAAAATGGCCAGTTCTCTGCTGTGGTCCGGTCTGGTTTGACCCAGCTGGTTGTGTTTATCTAACCCAGTGAGTCACGGCTGATTTTTCACATATTCCTGTTCTGCTAAATTTGACATTTAGAAAAGTATTCATACCCCTGTACAGGCTTGAATTAAAACTGTTCTGCACTATAAGTAACAAAGTTACCTGTGTTACAAAATTGTGCAACCCTTCAAACATCGGCGGCGGTCCCTATTTACAAACTGACTTCTGAAGGCACTTAGTTATGCTGGATCTTATTGAGGGGTATCAGAGTAAAGGGTCCTAAAAACAATGTTTTAATGTTGTGTCATACATTAAACAGATTTTATTTGTGAAAATTTTTCGAAACCATGAATCATTTCCTCTTCAGTTGGCAAATACGTCCCGATTTGTGTCGACCTATGACATAAACGGCCTCTGAAATATGTTGAACACAACAAACTGTGGAAAAGTTCAAGGGGCACGAATTCTTCCGCAAGGCATAGAAAGTGTTTAAAGGATTAAAGAAGAGAAAGCAGTGAAATCTGAGGATTTGTTCTAATTTTTCACAAACTTCATCAGAGCTATTCAGAAATTCCTGCTCTGTCACAACCTTTTTGATTTCATTTAAATTTCCATTATAAATTTCAACATCTCGTATTGCCTTACTTGTGACTCATTGAGCCGTACACCCATGCATCAGCCGTAAGTAAAGAAAGATACCGTACATCACTAATCTGTGGAAGCAAGTTGTGAAAAACGGCGTCATTTGACAGTGTGGCAGGGGGGCCTCCATGGTTGGCTGCCAGTGCTTGTTTGATTGCGTCATTGTCTCAAACGTGCTTTGGAGCTTAACCTCACAGAGGAGGGGAGGGGGACAAAGCAAAACAACAAAAAAACAGGCTGTAGTAAAGTAAGACCACATCTCTTCAGAACCACTCTGCAAAAAACAACAAAAATGACTAAAAGGGACTAAAAAAAGGAAACATAATGAACAAATAAAATGTTAACAAGCCTGTTTTTCCACTAATCCGCTTGGTGTAAATGAGTAAGCTGAGAAAGCAGCCTGCTTTGTACTTAAATTGAACCCGGCACACCCATCAGATTTTTCTGCTGCTAATGAAAGTGCAAGCTGTTTGATATCAAAAGCATGATGCGATCACATGCGGGGTTAAAAGCTGAGCCTGTGGTCTATGCTCTTTCTGTTTCTTCCTCTGCTTTTTTGATCTTGACGTAGTGCGTGATTGATCGGTTGACTGACTGAATCACTTGCATTTGCATTCATGTCCACATCTCATTTTCCTGTCTTGTCAGGACAGGATGAAGAGGAGTCACTGGTTAAGAGGAAGCAATAGACCAGCAGAGTTACTACACTGGTGTTAACTAGAAGCAAAGTGTGATTCTACTTCCTTAAAAAAAATTTTCTTACACAACTTTCTTTTACAAAAATCACAGCATTTGACTCTCAGCTCAGCTTCTATGAGATTAAAAGGGGGAAAAAAATCCACTAACTTGTCTTAAAATCCTCATGAGATTTTTTCAACATATTTGTTTTTAAAAGCCTCTGACCTTTCTGACCCTCACATTTTTTTTCTTTTGCTGAAGCTGTTGTTTTTTTTAGCTCGTATCTCTGAATTTGAAGCAAATTACCAGGCGGGATTTAATACATAAGTCACATGACCAGATGGGAATCTTGAGTGCAACTTCATATCCTAAAAATATATATGTTAGCATAGAAAGAGTTGACATTAGAACAGAAAAAGAAATAAATACATTTTATCATTTAACTGTTGGGCGAAAGTTCCTAAATTATATTTTTTGTCACGATTAAGTGATTAAAAATTACATAGATAGAAAATAATGGCTTTTTATATAACTGTTTAGCTTCTTACGGTATTTACCATCATCCCTCCAGTCCTGTAGGTGGCAGTGTTGCATCTCTAGGCTACTTTTCAGGTGCACAAACAGGAACTTTACAGAAGAAGAGGAAGAAGGACGCTTCACAGGTCTCACACGTGAGTCGTCATTTTGTAGTTTTTCTTCAAATAAAACGTTTATTTTGTAGAAAAAAAAAATATTATTCTTTTCACTGACAGAAATTTCGCTGTCGCTCTTTTCCGGTTTTGTTACCGCGAGCTAGCAAAGTGCTGTTTGTTTTAGCCGTACTCTATGTTTTTTTTAATGGAAATTTAATCAGTTTTATAATAAACTCGAAATAAATTGCTAGTTCAGAGGAAGCATTAATATTTTTTGTCAACGATAAATTCGGCATGGATTCAGTAAAAGCAGAAAATACACTGACGGTGGGTTTTTATAGCAGCTAAAACCACTACTACTTCCAAAGTTAAGGCTTCTTCCAGCTATAACGCCTAAGTTTTGCCTCATATTTATGATTTAAACGTTGAAAAGGTATTGAATAAAGTAAGCTAATGCTTCTTTATCTCATTTCTACCAGAGAACTGGACCTTTGCTGTGTGTTGAGATCCCCAACATGCTGGCTAAAGACGGAGAAAAGCTACAGAGAGGAGGAGTGAGGAAGAGGAGGCACCCTGCTGAAGGTGGAGGAAGAGCAGAATGGAAGAAGAAAAAGAACAGGGGTGAAGAAGAAGAAAAACAAGGACAGAAACCTCAGGGAGACGGTGGCAGGAAGCGACTGGACGCTCTGAGTGTTGGCTACTTCCGCCGCGTTGGGGAACGACTGAGTGAAGGCTTTGAAGAAGATGAGGAGAGAGGTGAGAGGAATTTGGCTGCATCTAGAGATCAGATACTGTGACTTTTCTGTGCAACATGACATCAGTTGTTCAAACATTTCTATATCTTTGTCCTTCACACACCTGCTAGGCAACTTTATTTTTCCCCAGTTAAGCTGCAGCGGTTAGGATTTAGGTTTTATTTCTCACCTCATGAACACTGAATATATTCAACACAAGTCCCAGAGGATCTGAGATGCTTGTGTTTTCCCTCCACTTTTGAAGAAATTAAATCCAGAAAGAGATGAGGACAACAGTAGGAAAACTGAGGCCTAACGCTGACACGTGATTGGCTCAGAATTTGTTTGTTTTCCATGCAAGTTGTACATTTATATGGACCTACATTGGGACAATAAAGTTTGTTAAAAAAATCAAACTGAAAAAAAAATTTTGAAACTTGAAAATTATTTTGAAACAAAAAAAAAAAGAAAGAGATAAATGATGTATATTTGTATATATTTTTTACTTTCATACTGAAAAATAAAACTGAAAATAAAGATTTGAATCTGAAAAAATTGGTTTGAACATTTTCTTTTCAGTTTCAAATCTTTATTTTCTGCTTAAATTTTGTTTTTCAGTTTTACATTGAAAACAAGTTAACATTTTTTTAAAAAGAAAATGTCAGTTTATATCTTTTGAAAAAGCTTTATGGCACCAGTTTAGCTCCATACATTTATGTGTTAGGTTAAATGTGGAAAAAGTTGTTTTTTGTTTCTTTTTTTCAACTTAAAAAAATGGAATTTACCAGGTTTAGAGCCAGTGTATCTATTAAATATAATTTGCATGTATAAAATGAGCTTATTTGGGTAAGACACCAAACTGACCTCCTGGTCATTCCTTGTGCGTTTCAAATAAATATGTTTGCAATAATTGGACAGAGATGTTTGTGGGGAACGTCCTCGCCGAGGTGAAAGGTAAAGCCGGCCTGGTGGCCACCGACCGGACTGGAAGCATCACTCTGCAGCGGCTGCTCCCGCTGTCCAGCCTGGACCAGGTGGGGGAAGTCCTGGCCGAACTGGGCGGTGAGTCGGGGGCGGGGTTTAAGGAGGTCTCGTGCGACCGCTGTGGAGGCCACGTCGTAGAGAGCGCGCTCAGACAGATGTCCAGGTGGGAGGGTAAGTGTGAAATATGCGATTACTTCCTTATTTAAAAAAGAATTGTTCCGAATTGTATAAAGGCTTTAATTTGTCACCATTGTAACCAAAGACATAGTAGGATCTAAGTCAGAAAAGTGGCGACTTATGGGTTAAAATTTTGTTCATGTGTGATGATAAGATTTTTGTATTTGTTATTTCACAAATGAAAAACCTTAAAGACATAAATGACATGTCCTGATTGTCTGTTGTAGAGTTGTCACAGAAGGATCCGTCCAAAGAAGAAGAGGAGCAGGAGGAAGAGGAAAGCGCTGGGATGCTGGAGAGCCAGGTGTTGTCTTTAAGTCAGGTGGTGAAAGACAACAGCTCAGAATTCATCGGACACGTTCACGGCTCGCATGTGGTCCGCACACTTTTACACATGCTGGCGGGCTGCGTTGGACCTCCTCGCGCCGAAGCCCAGCCAGGTAAACAGAGAGGCGCCTTGACGTGTTTTAGTGAGAGGTGCATGTGGCCGATTCTTAATCTTGATATTTTTGTGTATTTTTTTGTCCTGGTAAAAGGGACTTTTCCTGATTCCAGATGTCTTTTTAAAAAGTTGTAGTGTAATTTATTATATATAGCAATATAATTAAGGTTTTTCCACCCTTTAAGTTTCTGAGCCGTCATTAATTATTTCTGTCATCGACAGCACCACTGTCGCAGAGCGCTGTCACTTTAAAGCATTTCAAAACAAATACAAAATTATAATAAATATGAGGTTTTCAACCAAATTAGTCTTTTTGAATTGAAGATTATTGATTACTGCTGCATTTAAATTCTTCCCTGACTTCATTACTGAAGTGAAAATAGTCAACTTCAAGTCATCTTTGCTTCATAGTAGCATCCACACTGAACAGTGTAGTTGTCGGCGTGACCTGGTAATGACATTCTATTAATGTAACTGGAAAAAGAAAAACACAATTTGTGTTTCTGCTAAATAAGGGATTCAATTAAAATCACAAGTGAATAAATTTGTTTTATTAATTTTTTTCTTCAAAGTGTAAAAACATGTACTTAATATTGCTAAAAGCCAGTTTATCTGCCATTGGCTCATATTTTCATATGGGCGAATCCTCAGATGACCATGTTGGTGTGTTGCTCAACAGTGACACCTGCTGGACTTCAAAATCATAGCAGGCAGCCTGGATGAAGAAGTTCCAATTCGGTGTGGACAAAAGCAAACGGAAAAAGCCCAAGGACATTTTTTAAAAATTGTCACAAAATACTGTTTATGCAGACCGTGACTTTGCTGAGTGAATTAAATCAAATCACTCCCATCTTTGCAGGCAGTAATTGGACGTTCAAAGTAGGGCTTTAATTCCATTTAATTCCCCTCTTCTCCAGGTACCCTCTAGTTATAAGCTCCTCCGTTCCTCTCACGAGTTACTCTGGGCCAATTACCCGACCAGAAGTTTTTCTCCGCAGAGTGCCCATTCATGCCCAGACTAACAAATAACGACTCCTCTCCGCTGGTTTGATTCCTGCCAAACATAACGATGTCCCTCGGTTATGGACGTCATTCACAGCAACTAAATCTGTATAATGTGTGTGTGTGTGTGTGTGTGGGGGTGTGTGTGTGTGTGTGTTCTGATTGAAATAACGAGGGAGTTTTGATGCAAATTGCAGCAATTGCTTGCTGGAGCTTTTAAACTATTTTGTTTTTCTGAGAGCGGAAGAGAAAGCTGGCCACATTTTTTATTGCAGTTCCTGTTTGAGAAACGAAATAAAGCTTTTGATTCCTTTTCAGTATATGTGATGGAGGCCGAGTCAGGACGTCTGACCTCACGTCTGTGTCTCTCGTTTGATGTTCTGGTTCGAATTAGGTGCAAAAGAGCACAGGGCGGCCCCCCAGCTGACCGACTTTGAGATTCCCACCTCGTTCTGGTACGAGCTGAAGAGCCTCACCGAGACCTTGATGGAAAATATTAATCGTAAGCTGCCTTTCATCACTCCGTCTCTGTACTCACCTTTTTTCTTTTTTTTCTCCTTTCCTTGGATTATAGATGACGCAATTCTTTCTTTGTACTCCCATCACAAAGAGAACATTTTAGCACAGAGGACTGGAAAATCTCATATCGACTATAAAACGTGTTTTTATTTTTAAAACATAATGAACAGTTTGCGCTGGCATAAAGAAGCCGATGTTGCCGTGGGAAAGAAAATATTAATCGGATTCAAAAGAAGTGATGAAACCATTTCCTGACTTTTAATCCTGCGGTTTTCACTCCGATGTCTGTTGAGATCTGAAAACAGCAGAGCCAAAGTATAAATACTAAATGAATGAATTTACAGTTTTTTATATTAACACAACCATTTCAATTCAGTAGTAAAAAACAGATTGAAGTCAATAGACCTCTTTGCTAATGCTCATGCAGAGATTTAAGCTTCCTTTACCTAAATCCTTACTGTCCGAAGAAACTTTTTTATAAAATACAGCTGGTGTGTTTACCTCAACTCTTCTATTTCTTTTGAACGACTGTTTAAAATGGCCAGCGGCAGTTTTCATGCCTTCCCATTAGTCTCCAGTCGGTGGCAGTAAAGCCTCTGCAAGTACTAATAAGAAATGTCAGGGCACAAAGAAGCTATCTTCTACTTAAATATTGCGCGTACGGATTGTTTTACGTACAGTTTGGGCAAATATTCCTGCTCTTTTGTCACGTTACAAATACAAACTAGCTCGTACGTATTCTGTTGGGATTCCATTGTAATTGTTTTTCCATTTGTTTGTTCTTCAGTGAGCGTTACAGATGGAGCTGCCAGTGCCGTGTTCCAGACCATGCTGACCGTGTGTCACAGAAAACGACCCAAACTGTGCAAGCAGCTCCTGAAGCGCACCATGGAGTACCTGACCAGCCGCAGCTCGGTCAGGTTAGAGGTGTTTTGTTTTGTTTTTTTTCTCTGTAAGGGTTATTGTAGCAGAGATATAACGTTGGACGCCATTTGAACTCGTCTCCTACAGTCCGCTGCTGGTCTTCCTGAAGGACCAGGCCTCCAGTCGCCTCATAGAGACGATCATCCAGCTCTCCCACAAATCTCTTCTCCGTGACCTTTACAAGAGCCACTTCAAGGGCAGTTTGGTTGACCTCGCCCTCCATCCTATCGCCAACTTCCCCGTCCAGAGGCTGACAGCCGCCTTGGCCGAGCATAAACTGGTAAGCGGTGTTGTTGTTGTTGTGGAGCTACAGAGCTGAAGAGTTCGCCACTTGACGGCTTTCCCGTCCTCAGTTCCCGAAGCTGTTCGACGAGCTGGTCCAGGGCGTGGAGGCCGTCTTGGCTGCGGGTCACATGGGCGTGATCATCCAGCTGGCAGAAAGCTGCGCAGAAAGCGGAGAGAAGCAGGACGACATGATGCGGTGCCTTCTGAACGTGAGGCCTCCCAAAAGGTTTTGTCCTGCTACAAATGCGAAGGAGTTCCTCCCTCATGTCAGCTCTGTGCCGTGTTTCCCTTCAGTCTTTCCACTGCGCCGAGCCCGGCTCTCGACTCGTCTGCTGCCTGCCACTCTTTATGTCCTTGCTCACTTATGAAGTGTATTACCAGACTGATGCAACAGAGGGCAGCACACAGAAAGAGGTAAACCGCAAACTCTTTACCTTATGGGTCTTTTTTATTATTAGTTAGTTTCCTGTCTTTAAATACTTAAAGAATCTCTATTTTATTTTTACATTTCAGCACTATTTATTAAAAGTTGTTGAGCTGAAGTTGACAAGTTCAGTTAAAGTTGCGTTAAAAAAAGCCAATATATTTTGTTTTACTGAGATTTGTAATACATTTAATATTAAACTAACTTGTTTAGATCTTCTTCTAATGTTACGTGCAGTTGTTGAGTTACATCGTATTCACAACAAAATAGTCATCAATGTAAAATGTAAAATCGTGGCAGTTTAAAAAATACAAATGAAAATAAAGAAAGAAAATATGCAGAAAAGAAAAACACATTGATGCCAGTAACGAACCGTGGGGAACTCCATATCAAATTTTTAGTAACTGAAAACCTGTGTTGTTGTTTTTTAACAGACTCAAGTCTATTCTCCCCCCAATTCATTTAACCAGGACACTCTACGCCCGCATTGTTGTTTCTTTGTTGTGAACAAACATTCAGTTGAAGACTTTTTTTTTTTTTTTTTTACCTCCAAGATCTTTATCCCGTTTTATATATTGGTATTGTTTCAGTAACTTCCACTTTCTGAGGAAGTTCAGGTGACACATTTCAACTCGCCGCATCAGATTGTTCTAATTGTCGTTTTCAGGTTCCGCTGACTTCCATCTGCTACCACGGCTCCCGGCTGGTCCAAGCGCTGGCCAAGTTTAAGGAGCGCTCTCACCTCCTCAGCAGCCTGCGCACCCTGAGCCCCGCCGACCTCCTCGCCATGGCCTCCGACCCCTCGGGCAGCCACGTCCTGCAGGCCCTCATCACCACATCCAGTGACAAAGGCAGGGGCAAGATCCTCAAGAGACTGGAGGTACGATATGTTCGCTGGATTTAGTGTTGGGTTCAGAAATGTAAACTAAACGCCGTTTCTCCTCTCAGGGCCAGTACGTGCAGATGGCCTGCTCCAGGCTCGGAAGCCGAGTCCTGGAAGCCGCGTGGAACAGCGCGTCGGTCAGCCAGAGGCAAAGCATCGCGCAGGAGCTTGGTAACATTGACGGTTTTAGCGCTTTCAGTTTTCTTTATTTTTTTGTTCACTTATTCACTTTCTTTCCCGTCCTTCTCTTCCAGTTCCCAGCGAAAGTAAGCTGCGGTCCGATCAGTTCGCTCGTCACGTTTGGGCGAAGTTCGGCCTCTCCCACTTTGTCCACAGGAGAGCCCACTGGCAGGAAATCCAGACGGGAGAGTCCAAGAAACGGAAACTTTTCAGCGACCTTCTGGAATAAAAAGTCAAAATTAGTAAAATTGTTTAGTGTTTATTTGCTTGATAATAAATATATATAATGTTACTTCTGACTCGTTTGCTGATTTAAAATTTTAATGTACAATTCGATGCTTGAAGAGATGTAGCCTGTAGGTGGCACTAGAGGTGCGTGTATAGTGAGGTTTTCCACCTCAAATGTAGCAAACAATGTCCTGAAGTGCAAAACCTCATCCTTCATCAGCTATACTGGGGTCATGACTGTGATGCTTGATTCCCATTGGTGCAAAAAAATACTAAAATCAAGAAAATATTTTAACAAAATTAAAAGAATGTAAATATTCTTGTTACAAATACCGTAAGCATTGTTATGAATATATGTCAGTACTTGCTTATTGTCTGATTCTAGTGGGAGGCTTTTATTGCCACAGTGTGTTATACAGGACTTTAAAAAAAAAAAATGTAATATGTCCTTTGTTGCATTTGGTTGTTAGGATTTTATGTAAGATAATTCAGCACAAAGGGGAATCTGAAATGTTGTGTGCATTTATATTAACCTCCCCAGACGTGCACATCTGTGGATGGACATTGTTGCCCATTCTCTTTGTTTTATCAAATAATTCAAGCTCCATCCAAGTGGTTGTAAACCATAATTTGAAAGGTTCCTCGTTGTCTAGACTTTTAACAAGGCAATTTCTGCAACGTTAGCCATTTGTATGCCTTGCATCCGTTTTGGTCTCATCTGACCAGCGCCCTCAATCTGACTCGTTAAAAACTGCAAAAGTTAAGTTTCTTAACGACTTTGAAAATGCCAGATTGTTGAGTTTCCGTCTAAATATCATTTTACTGACAGTTTGTCCAACCCGGGGGATCTCTGCAGCTCCTCCAAAGTTGCTTGTTTCTCCTGTAACGCTCTTCACTGCCTGTCATGGAGGTTTATGTGGTGATACTCATCCTGGTATGTTTGCAGTCCCACGTTTTGAATGATGGATTAAGCTGTGCTTTGAGGGATGTTCAAAACTTGAGATATATATTTTTTTTATTTATTAATTTATTTTTTTTTTACAACATGAGCACTAATCTTCTGATGGCTCTCTGTTATTATTCTGGCAAAGCACATAGCCATCCCTTCAACTTTTCATCTGCTGTAAAATCCAGATCAGTGGCGAACGGCACGAGCATCACAGCGTTTGATGAGGCTGCATCCTGTTCACTGTTCACAACTCGTAGCTTTCATCGTTGCTTTCTTGCTTTCACCAACCCAAGTTCAATCACGTGACGACGCTTCCGGCTTCCCTTTGCTGTTTGTTTGCTGTAACTGTGCGCTCAGATAAAGCTGGGGAATAATGACCTTTGGGGCCACAATGAGCAGAATCAGATGGGTCCCCCTCCTATAGGGTCAGCCAGGTCTGCTTTCTTTACAAACTCTGCTCCTCCATCATCGCTAATACCTCCATCTCCACCTCTCCTCCCCCTCCCCAAAGGAAAGCGACATGCAGCTCATTAGCTATGCACAGCGCTCACCGAAAATAGTCTTTCTTTGGTGGAAGCCGAAGAGGAACTTCAACAGGCTTTCCAGTGGTACTCAGTGGGTGGCTTTGAGTCTTCTGAGCTCTCCCTCTGCCTCCGCCCTCCCTCCCCTTTGCTCGCGTGAAGTGTTTCTTTTTTGCCCAAGAACCACAGAAAATGCCCACTGAGTGAGTCATCGCCAGGGAAACACAAAGAGGGAGGATATCTGTCACAGTTTGAGTCTCCGATAGGGTGTCACGGAAACAAATTCTGTCATATTGTTCCCCCTTCCGTTCCCTCCTCTTTCCCCTCTTGTGGGCGTCAGCGGGGCTGTCACATGGCTGCTGTCATCTGATGTTTTTTTTTTCCTTTTTGACCTGTTTTAAGTGTGATGACAACCTTTTGTTTTATTCCAACCTCCATACCCCCCCTTTTAGCAGTCTTCCTGGACGTGGAGTCATCCTCCGTTTGACCTTATCGCCGACAATTTCATGCACCCCTCACAGCCGAGAGGAGTTAAAAAGTGCAATAGGACCTAAAAAAAAAAACCCTCTTCCTTCTGAATATCAACATAAATGTAGGACATTTCAGATGCCAAAGGACTTACTGTCTCCTTGACAACAGTCTCCAAGCAACCACTACTCCTCAAAGCTTTCTTCCAACCCCTTCGTTCTCTCCGTCTGACTCGCTCCCTCCCTTCATCCCCTCTGCTTCTTTGCCAGTTTGACTTCCTCCCAAGAGTTCTTCAGCGCGTCCACTCCAGATCGCGCCAGCATCAGAACCCGAGGACTGCTCACGTCTGATGGGCTCTCATGACTGGCTGCTACACCCAGGGAGTAAATGTGTAGCCAGATTATTTTTATATATGTTTTTTTCCATTAATATATGTATAGTTTTTTATTCTTTTGGTAACTCTAAATGAGGTGTGTTCATGTTACATTTGAAGGAGAACAAATAAAACCCCCAGTGTGAGTAGAGCAGCAGCTTCACATTTCATGCTGTGAACCTAAGTGATGATTATGCAAAAAAAAAAAGAAAAATTAAAAATTCCAAGCTTTCAGCAAATCCAAATCTTAAACCATGAATAATCCATCAGACTTCAGTTTAATTTTGGAGGCATTTCAGGTAAACAAACGCTGCAAAGTTATTTTTAGCTGCGGCTCGTTGTTTCCTCAGAGGTAGAAAAGTAATACCCCAAACATCACAGGAGTGATTTGTCTTTAAATCCAGACTGTGGAGCATAAGCTAAAGCTCTTCGTGAGTAAACAACACCCGGCGAGGATGTGATGCATAACTCTTAAATGGAAGAAAGTAATTATTTTTCCAAGGTATTTAAAAAGAAAAATGGGGAAGGAGTGTGTGTAGCACAGATTAAAACAACTTTAAAGTAACTTGGGGTATATCACTACCACTTTTGTAAAGTAGAGATACTTCTATGAAGTCTGAACTTCTCTGTTGACTTTAAAGGTTTTCTTCTGCGACTCCTCTACATCACGTGAGTCAAACTCGAGGCTCGTGGGCCAAATTCGGCCCGCCACAGCTTTTTATGTGGTCCTCTAGATCCTAGACTAAACGCTAAGTGTGCTTAAAAATAATTTTATCAATCAAATCAATGCAGTTTTTATTTGTTTCCTGCCAAGTTATATCAATCAGATCCTCCACGTTCTTGAGAATTATCGTGGAAATTCGTGCAAAATTAACAAATCCTCTCACTTTTTTGCGCTAATTGGGAGTTTTTGTTTCAGATTTTTCTCACTTGTACTAAACAGCTGCCTCAGCTTTAATTGAAGTCAGATTATAGTCTATGCAGCGAGTAATAAAAAGTCGCATTTACCGTAAATATACCCAAATTAGTACCACAAACACTTTGAATTTTATTGCAAAAAATCACAAAAAGGATCACGAAATCCTGGAGGGACTAGAAAGATGCTGAGCAGTATTAATAATCTTAAGGATTAATTGATATTTTAAGAGCTTGTGAACAGGTTTTATCAATACATCCTGGCACATCCGGCCCTTTTAACAGCATTCATGATTTTGATTTGGCCCAAAATCAAAATGAGTTTGACACCATTTCTTTAGATAAACTGAGAGGAGCATGTTATATCTTTGCTGTCGCCAAAGAACAACAACAACAACAACAAAAACACCAAAGGGCGCCATGTTTATTGGTAAAAGCGAAACATAAAACCGGCATTCAGTTTCAAAATGAATAGCTTCTCTCCCAAGATGCCAAATCTGTGTGGATGCAGCTAAATGACCAAAAAAAAAAAAAACTTTTGCAGGTACACCTAAAATTGTTTCCATGTGAACGAAGTCTGAGCTTCATCCTCTTTCCTGTCAGCTCTCTACCATCAATCTCTCTCACCTTGCATGAGTACTTCTATTTTACCATCTAGCTTTTCGACTGTAAAAAAGACACACAAGAGAAGCAATATTATTACCTTACTCCCAGCCTTTATTGCGGTGCTATTGTGTTAAAAAAAAATCTCATGTTATTGATCGTACTTTTTCTCCTCGTGTGATGCTTTTATATTAAAAGGTCATTTGAGAGAGAAAGGGAAAAAAAGCAATTAATAAATGGATCACAATTGTGATTCTTGCCAAGAGAGCACATCAACAAAAAGCCAGCGAAATAAGGAAAAGTAATTTTACAAGAAAACATCATATGTGTGCAGTGAAGTGAGGAATAACTGTGGCGATTGCTACAAATCTTCTCTCAAAGCCGCTCTGAGAGAGAGAGAGAGAAAATAGAGTATACTCATCCAGACTCTTCCCTCAGATATTTCAAGTTGAACTTTTGTTGAGAGATTACCAGCAGGTAAATTATCTGTAGATTACTGTTTTTGTGATGGGATTTGGATGATGTGAGCTTCGGGTCCCGCCTGGTGTAGCGGGTCCCTAAGGAACTTTCTTACTTGTACTAAACAGCTGCCTCAGCTTTAATTGGCATCACATTAGTGACCCCTCCCCCTCACTGATCTTTTAAACTTTACAAATCAGCTTAAATATTTAGAAATGGTCTGCAATACCAAAGGGAGCTTTAAAATGGCAGGAATCTGATTTTGTGTTGGTCCTGCGCTCACAAGAAACTAGCTGGAGTTCAGATGCTAGCAGTGACATTCTGCTAGTAAGCTATCGACTATCCAATACCCGTAACATTTTTATAGATCCCTGCTTTTTAAAAATCTTCACAATGTCAGAGTTATACAGCCATATATGGTAGAAATGCAGAGTAAAGCTGGGAGGGAATCGAACTGCTCAGTTAGATAACTGATGCTAAGCTAACAAGACAGGTTCGCCAGCTTAGCATGCTCTGCTAAAGACAGAGCTTGTCGTTCCATCAATATTTGCAGGACATGAAAATAGCTTCAAAGGAGTCGGCATTGGTTACTCTAACGTAGTGGCTATGTGACTCACACTTTGTGTGGTTGGAGTTGATGCTCCGTAGCTTCAGAGCAAAATGGTTTCCAAAGTTTGGGTGGATATTTAAGGATATTAAAATGTACAAATGAAAATTCGAAAAGCAATGCGGGTCTTCTACACCTTGTAAATGTATACGTAACCGGCATGCTGTAGATGTGTGAAGCCGAAGTGAAATTTATTGTATGTTCACACAAACCTGGCCAACAGAGCTGAGTCTGACGCGAAATGAAATCTAGTGTGGACCATTTCCTTCATAAGCCATCCATTCGATCAGTAAAAAGAGCAAATCAATCTGCAAAGCTCTTGAATTAGAACAAACAAAATAAAAGCTCAGAGGTGATGGCACTGAATGTAGCGCTATTCACTGCTCTATTTGGAATGAAAAGTTGTTAGAGGTCAAAAAAGAAATTCGGGAGGAAAAGCTTAATATACAACCTGAGCTACAATAGAACCGTTTAGATAAAAGTCCAGTCAATAGACCAAAATCTAATTGAGAAATGTGGCAAGACTTGAAAATTTATATTCCGATGCTCTCCATCCCATTAGTTATTTTGCAAAACAGAATAGCCAACAGCTGGTAGAGACAAAGGCAAAATATGTCTAAATTGCAGCAAAAAGTGGTCCTACGAAGTATTGACTCTGACAGATGCACACCACACTTTTCAGATTTTTATTTAAATATTTGAAAACCTTTTTTTTTTCCAACTTCATGACCATGCACTAATTTGTGATGATAAAAAAAAAAAAATCCACAATATGTATTTAAGTTAGTATTTATAACATACCAAACTGTTAAACTGGGGTTTAAAGCAACGCTTGTACGCTTCAATCAGATTAATTTGTTAAAGCTTTTTTTAGAACCTATAAACAATATCTTACTTAAACTTGCTCCTTATCATAGAACTTTAAAATAAAGACTTTATGAAAAACTTCAAGCTTAAAAATCAGCTGAATTTAAAAAGCTTAAGGTCAGGGTCTTAAGGAAAAAGTGGAGAATCTCACCAAAGTAGATAAAAGAATTTCCACAAATAAATAGGTCATTTATTTCACTTCTTATCTTGAAGTCGGGATAAACTCATTCATATTTCCGCCCCTCGAAGTCGGCCCACATTGTGTTGACGCTGCATCTTTTTGCTGCTCTGCCCTAAGTAAGAGTGGTGAGTTTAATTCCCTCACCTGGGTAAAACGGCTCCTGTCGCTTCATAATACACCCTTTGAAAAATATAACAGAAACACTCATAAAGATGTCAAACCAAAGCGTATTTATTCCCAGTGGAGGGGATGAGAGTGCTCAGTGGACGGTGACAAATGAGCGGGGATGTGTGTCGGTGACGCCGGCACGCTCGAGGAGACGTCTCAACAACGTTCCCAGAGCGTCCCCTGGATCTAAACCCCTGAAGAAATCAGTCACATTTAAAAGATCTAACAAGTAACTTAAAAAAAAAAAAATTTAAACAATAAAATAGAGAGAGAACATCAAACAGCCACAGGTAGATTTGTTTTTCATGTTTATCCTCCAAGAGCCTCCCTGTGGCTCGTGACTCAGCGTCATTCAAAGAGTCTCGCCTTAGAAAAGACCATTGACTTTTCTTTCATCGTTTGCCTCACGTCTTGCAGTAAAGGGTTCGCTGTGCTGGCTGCCCACTGTGCATTCAGCAACAATATGGCTTGAGTGCTGATGTGTTAGCCTGGTATATAAAAGTCTGAGATGAACACACTGATTGCAGTAACTGCTGTGGTTTGGTAACAAACAAACCCTCAACAGCAGTGCGGACAGAAAAATGGTGGACGCGATGTGGACACTTAATAATAGTCTTGCCTTTAGGTTGGCATTGTTTCAAACACTATTGGGATTGTGCATTTGCTATTGGCCACTGAGGTACTGTAAAGTCAAGAAACTGGGCACTGTAAAACCTATAGGGTTAGCTTCTGCTAATACGCATGCTATAAAACATTGTTTTTAACAGGTAGACATAATAAAATTCTATAAGTCTCTACATTAGTGCGTGCTACCTGGGTGTGTGTTTGTGACGCCATTCATCCGTCCGTCGGTCTGATTAGGCTTTAAAATCGGCACCTTGATTCTGCTGCTGATTTTCTTTCTCTCGATCCGTTCAGGTAATGAGCGTTCGCTGATTCACTGAAACCTGGAGCTGAAACCAGCCCACCTCCTCATCCGTTTCTCCCAAAAATGCCTTCGCTGATGGTTCACTGCCATCCGAGGCTGTCTGCTGTAATCATTCACCTCTCATCTTTCTCGCCCTTGTCATCCTACGTTTCACCCTGTAATCAAACCTCTTGCACATCATCTGATTTCTTCTACTCACCTGTGTGCTCTGTCTTTTACAAACCCCCACCCGCCTCCTAAAAAAAAAAGTCTTCCAGTTTGTTATATTTCTGTGTTAATGTGGAGTGTGTTTTTGTCTCTGTTCGGGGGTCACAGTGCGCTGAGGTCATGGCAGGACCGAGACTTCTGCCGGAGGATCTTGCTGCCCCGGTGGCGGCTCATTTCCCGGTAGCGGCCACGCTCCCGGTCGCGCCCATACGAGCGAGGCACCAGCCCGGCCAGGAAGCGCTTGGCGCGACTCGTCAGGCTCTCTCGGCGTCCCGCCGCCGGGTCGCCGTCCGTCCACCCGGGGCCCACGCAGTCCCCTCTCGCGCTCCGCACCGCCGCCTCCAGCAGCTCGTTCGTGCCGTGTTCCAAAGAGGCGGAGAGCTCCAGGTAGACGCAGTCGAACATCATGGCGCTGGATTGGGCCTCTGGAGGGGGAAGAAAACCAAAGAGAGGAAGACGGATCTGGTTTTAGAAACCTGCTGCTCATTAAGACAAAGTTTCTCACAGCAGCAGCTGCAGATGACAATTAGAGACAGCAGTTGGAAATCAAACAAATGTTAGGATCATGAAGGTGGCACATAAATGTTCCTCCCCGCTGTGTGATGTTTGCGAGACTCAATCTCAGAAGTATCTGTCACTTCTGTCACACCTCATTGTAACAAATAGAGTCTGGTAACAGCTTTTTCTTTTTTTTTTTTTTTTGCAAGAATGGGGTTTTTGATTATTGCGAAAAAGCAAACTGTGTATTGTGCATCTGAAGTTTAAGTAGAAACTTTGAAGGAAAAGATGATGAATTGAGTCTTTCGTGGAAGTTTGACTTCCAAATTCTGGTATAAATGTTGTGAACTCAACTAAACTGATAAAGTTGAGCTTACCTCTGCCCAGTATACGACAAACAATAATTTTTCATTATTTATGATCTGAACATATTCCATAAACCACTGTTGCTAATGTATTTACTTATTTATAATTGTTTTGTTAAAAAAAAGTAAGATTAGTTTCGCAAATGGTCATAAGTCAACTGTCCTAAAGACTTTAAAAAGGAGTCCCATAAGGCTCAGTTTCAAGCCTCTCTTTATTTTTCATTTTAATAATAATAATAATAATAATAATAATAAAAACCCATTAAAGTCATACTACAGAGACTTGGGTGTTTTGGCTAGTTGTCTTTCTTTTAGAGAGCATGCGTTAAGTGAAGAGGCTGAAGTTTAGTACTAGAACAGGATCAGTCTTAACATATCAGGAAAAAAAAAGACAAATATTCCTTTTTTCAAAAGAAAAGTTGACATCACAATGTCTATTTTTTTTGTGATTATATCAAAATATTAGACAAGCACATTAGACTTAGCATCACCGTTTTTGTGACTCCAACATTGTCTATCATCCCAATCTTGTGAGCTGGATGCATCTCTACACCCCGTTGTATTAATCACATACAAACATAAATATCAAAAAACAACAACAACAACAAAAAACAGACAGTATTGCACAGGGTTAATGTTGCCTGTATGTGTTGCATAAGGTGAAATCTATTTGCTGCGCCTCAGATAGAGAAAATAGTTCCTGTGTAAACGCTGGATGAGGACAGGTGACGGAGTGTTTTGTTGACAATGCCGTGTATCTGAGCTGGAAGTGGCTTTTTGAGCCTGGTCAAACAAACCACCATGATAAGGAAAGCTGACAGATACAGATCATCTCGCAACAAATGGGCTACACTGTCACGACAAATGACTGTTTTTTCTGCTTTTTTTTTTCGTCGTGTGCTTTTAAGCTCACCGCTGCTCTAAACAGAGGGAGAGAGGAGGAGAAAGAGAGCTGCTTTGTGCTGAGTACTGTTGTTAAAGCACAGTTTTCCAATTCACAGTGACTATGAGGTATAAGAATGTAAGAGGGTAACACTTTGGTGGCAGATGGAACAGGTCAGCCCTACATGAACTGTGGGTGGGTGTTATAAAGAGACCATTTTTTGTGTTAATCCATGAAGCACTCAAATGGAGTAAAAACAGAACAGCAAAAAAGGAAGTATATTAAATAAGTATTTGAAAGCACCAATTATGAGTGGCAGGGGGACAAAAAATGTGTAGCTGTAATTTTACTTTGAACATATTTAAAAATGTTGAGTAATCCTGAAATGTCCATTATCTCCCAGCTGCTGTTAAATCTTTCTACGAACGTGTTGTGTGGTATCATACTGGGAGATTAAACAAGTGCTTTCCTTCAAAAAAATGCACAACGTGAAAACTATACCCAGTGACCACTTTTTCAGTAACAAGTAATCTAACGCGTTACTATGTCAAATCCAGTAGTCAGACTACAGTTACTTATCGAAACCACTTTGCGTTACTATTTTCTTTTGTAATTTAATTTTATTTCCTCTGCGTCTTGGGGAGTGACCGCCGTTTCTATGCGACAGTATCAGGAGGGACAGAAACATAAACAATGGAGGGAGGAGGGAGATGCGCATTTTGTTGCTAGAAAATCATTATAATTATAAGCAACTTTTGGCAGTTATGAGCTGAAAAAATATTAAAATGAGAGTCAAAGTGGAGAAATGGGATGGCAGAGGCAAAAAAAATGCCTCTTTTTCTCTTTTGGAAATTTCAAAAATAATACACAATGAATGTTTGATGCATTCTGAGGGAGATCCAATGAACATTAATAGGTGTTCTCTCTTAAAACATCCTTCTTTACTGACCTTATTATTTGCTTTGGGAAATAATAAACAGTTATTTTTTGAACGTTAGGAAATTACAGTCAGGTTTCTTAGGATTTCATGCAGTTTTAAAAGAAAGCTTGTATCAGTTCTGTGACCCTGATCCAACAGGACAGTCTGAACTTTAACCCTGCATCAATGTTCATATTCTTGAGCATTGTAAGCGCTTTATCTACCTGGTTTTTGATGGCATGAGCATTCAGTACGAAAGGCACAGACACAAAAACAGGCACAGATTTGATCTGGGTGTACTAATCCGACCTCAGCAGCTGTCGAACCGCTGCTCTGGCACATAATAACGGCAGAGGTAATGGAGGGAGGAAATAAAGCAAATCCCAAACTGGATCAGCAAAAGGATTTGCCCCAATACCAGCAGCAGCTGATTGAATGATCCGTCAAGAGCACTTGGGAAAGTGAATTGAAGAGACAGACAAGAAGACAAGCGAGGGGAAATAAAAACAGAAGATGGAGCCAATGCTGTGCAATATCAGAAAAGAAGACCATGTGGAGGATAACAGAGGAGAAAGTGAGTGAAAACACGGCACCGGGTGAAAGGAGAGAACCAGCGTATGAATTAGAGATGCGCTGACAACAAACCCGACTGTTGACCGGCCAGTCGGGATGTCAAAAATCGTATCTAGTTTGTGCCGTACTAGGCGCAGCCAGGTTCACATGACAACAACGGTCTATTAGAGATACTGATGCTAAGCCTGTCACAATAAGCAATTAATTGCAGGATGAATTAAAATGAGCTCAATCATTTCTTGAAGAGTAATTTTGTTTGCAGAGACTTCATAATCCATTTAATTGATGATAAAATGTTTGGTTTTTGTTTAATGTTTTTGTCTTTTGTGTTTTATTTTGAATATTTAAAGCATTTTCCGGTTCCAGCGTTGTGTTCTTTAAAATATTAGTTAGAGAAAATTTATCATCCAGCAACATTTGTAATCATGACACACCTAGTTGTTCCTGAAGAAAAGAGACCTATAGTTGGTTATCTACAGTCTTAGCAATGTGTCTTAAGTGATATCAGAGGATGAACTGAGGTGGAAGAAGCTATTTTCAAGGAAACAATATTTTTCACTGCATTTTGAGACACTGGTGCACATCCTCCAGGATTTGAGACAGGAAGACTGACAATGAGGTTGCTCATACTTATTGTTTTTTTTTTTTTACTACTTTAAACCTCTGCTAGAAATTGAAGAGGATGGATTTCAAATGTGTTTCTCTTTTGCATATTTCAGAGTACAGTTGTATTTTCTCTAGAATGGATGCTGCAGACATAAGTTGTAGAAAACGGTTTCAAAGCTCAACTCTGTATTATCTTTGCCTTTGTTATAGTAAATGACTCGGTTACTCTCTCACATGGTGTGACAGCACTTCTGCTTCTGGTGTAAAATAATTGATGATGCTCAAAATATATTTTGAAAACTGTTTTTATGTCTTTCTTAATGAGAAACCATTAAAATTTAGAATCAGCCGGTCAAAAATTTAGAATCAGAAGACCAATTTCCGATTGGCAACAGAATTTTGTATTGAAGAAAACCTGAGGAAACGGTCAGAAAAAAAGGAAAACAGACAAGTTTAAAAGAAATGAGACTAGAAGAAAGTGTGAAGAATGAAAAAGGAAAAAAATAGGGGAAGCAAATCTGAGACAGTGAGGAGGCAGAAAGAGAGCAGGAAAAAGATTGTTAGGACAAGAAATGGGTCAGAGGTGTGTTTGGATTAGCGAAAGAGAGATGATAACATGCAGTGTGTGACTTTTTGCTGACTAAGGGAAACGAAGCAAGGAACAGAGGGAAAGTTAGAGATGAATAATAAGAAAAGACGACTGGTGTAGCACACAGAGAAAGAGGACGAGGATGGACTGAGGGGACAGACAGACATGAAGAACGTTGACTATGCAAACAGAGCGCGGCTACTTATTAATCCGAGGACCAGGGCAACGGCGTTGCCACACGGAGCGGATGATAAATATGTTCCACTGTGACAGTATGTGTAGTTGTGTGTGGAAAAGATGGAAACAGACAGCAGGAAGGTGAGAGATACCAGAGTTAAAGTGTCACCGTACGCGCCATAAATAGACTTTATGAGATCAGCACTCTGAGCCGGGCCTCCGGTTCTTTATGGAGGTTGTTAGGCAACCGGACGGGGCCACTCAGCTTCCTCCGTCAGGCTAGTGCATCAGAAGAAATGAATGCCGTGTGCTCACATCAGGACTCTTCTCAGGCTCTCCAGGAGCATTTCAGTATTGCTGACCCTGGTCAATGTTCTTTGGTTGACTTTTTTTTTTTTTTTGTTAGACTTCTGACTGACTTTCCCCATCCACTAATGTCCAACTGTACACGATAGCCATCACTCAGAAAAAAAACGTTCCTGAGCTATTCTGCAAACTTTCAGTCTATAGATAAACGAAACTTGTAGAGACCTACCACGAAATGAAATGTATCAATAATTGTAGTAAAATGTTGCTTAACAGGCTGCACAGTGGCGCAGTTGGTAGAACTGTTGCCTTGCAGCAAGAAGGTTCTGGGTTCGATTCCCGGTCTTTCTGCATGGAGTTTGCATGTTCTCCCTGTGCATGCGTGGGTTCTCTCCGGGTACTCCGGCTTCCTCCCACAGTCCAAAAAAA
>CAEGAG010088314.1:0-12661 GCA_903067065.1 Brachyrhaphis terrabensis | reverse complement strand
TATCGTCAATGTGGCCCGCTGAGGGGGGCCAATATGCTGAAGTGGCCCTTGGTGAAATTGAGTTTGACACCCCTGTTGTAAACCAATCACAAACTCCTACTGAAACAAGGAGAACGCTAAAAGCCCATCTGCTAAAAACCACAGAGCCCAAAAGGAGGTCTGGTTGAACTTTTTGTCATGGATTTAGCCATGACAAAAAGATATGCATTCATTATTCATTGATTGTTCAGTAATCTTTAGATGAAGGACACAAATCTTCGAGATTGGTCTGCCAGCCTCCCTGAATCGACTGGTGGATTAGCCCGAACAGGGCAGATGGCAATATAATGATCTGCAATAGAGACACTGATTAGAGTTAATGTTTTTGACATTCCTAAGGTTTTAGTCTGGTCCTGTCAATCTGCATGGGTTCAGGATAGTCCGAAGATCAGAAAGAGAGAGACTGACAGGAGCTGGAGGGACAGGTGAATAGTTAGTCCTGGAAGTGGGATTTCTTTTAGATTTGTCTCAATTATGTTCTCTTAACCGGTTGTCTACATGAATAGCCAGAGAGATGAGTTAAGAGTTTTCAGTTCATCTAACCTAGACAGTTTATTTATCCAGAGCTGGTAAGCTGACCTAATGGGGGTTGGAGAGAACCGGAGGAACACAAGCGGGAGCCGGTTGGAGATTTTTCCTGCAATAGTTGAGCTAAATGATCCAGATGTTAATTGGTGATATCCTGTTGATCACAGAGAGATCTTAGAGCCATCACGTGATTGGATGAGGGAGTGCCGCTCGGAAAGAGTCCTCCCAAGAGAATGTCTGCTGGGTCCGATTGTTCTGTCATGGTTTCGCTATGCTTTTGGCCCACATGCAGAACACTCCCAGGAGGCAGTTGAAAAAGGTTAAATTTATTGAACAATCAATGAACAATGAATGTGCGTCTTCGTCCGGGAGTCTGGTGAATGGGAACACTGGAGACTGTAGAGGAATGGTGAGTAACAGTCACTGATGATAAACGTGTTATTGACTGGAGCTCTTACTGGTGGAGAGGAGTCTGCCAAAGAGGGGGTGAAGTGATTGGGTTCCAGGGTTCAAGTCCTTGTACGGATGTTGAGCTGGAGTTGTGCAGTACTGGGAGCCGGGAATCCGTGGAGCGGTCTGGTGGACGTTGCTGGATGGTAATACCTTTGGAGGGTGGACAGGTCATGCAGCACAGGTTTGGAGGAAGAGGAGCGGGACGTTGCCAGTCTTGGGATTTGAACCAGAGGTGTTCTGAGAGTCTTGAAAACCCAAGGAGAAACCAACACAGTGCAGGGAGCAGAATCCAGAACATCGCAGAGAACACCTTTAAATGAGATCATAGGGTTTGTTACAAAAATCCAAAAAGCTCAGGGAACACAGAGAGAACGAACACTGGGCAGTATAGAGTACCATATATAGCTAACACTCAGGCACCAGAGAACTGGCAACTGGCTCCTCTTAAGCTGTGGCTGATGAAGCAGTTGGCTTGCAGGTGTGAGTAATTAGCTCCTCAGGTCCATCATCCAAGGAGCAGAAACCTCCTGGCTCCCTCTGGTGGACGCCTGTAGGATCTGAACGAAACATCCACACAGAACCCAAACCCCAGCTTCCCAACACTTTTTTAGGAAAGTTATGACCTTTTTTGTCCCTGTTTAATATTTAATGCTACAAAATAAACTTAGCTAAGCTAACTTAGCTAAGATAACAGCTTCTTAAGCCATGATGGAATAATGTGATCTCTATTTAATCATATTCCAAACTGCAACAAAAATGAGATAAGTTAGTGACTGACTACATCAAACTGTTTCTAGGTAAATTAGGAACAAGTGCAAGTTATGCAGTCTTCAAGTCAGGACTTTAATCTGAGAATGACACCAAGTCCAACTTAATTGTGATTCTAATTTCAAGGAATCCTTTACTAGTAGCAATGCAGGAGGTGAGCAATGAATCTTCTTCTATTTTGTTATTTTAAACACTGCAGCAACATGTTCACTAAAGTAGGGCTGATTTTGTGAAACAGATATTTCAATGCAGCCGTTTTGGATTTCAGTATTAGAAACCTCCTGTTTTCCAACTTTCCGACTGGATTTTTTATGCCACAGGTTTGTTTAGAAAAGTTTTCCAACTTTTTCCCATTAATTTTTAACTCAAACTTCAAAATTGTTACTTGAACTTCTAATGTAGCACATTTTATAACAACAAACTGATTTTAAGTCCTGCTTCACTGTTTCAAACTGTTGGTCCTTAGGATGGTACTTGTAAGTACCCTCAAGCTCAAGAGTCAAATTTCTTCATTGTGAAACTACAGACATTTTCACCTTTTACATCTCATATCATAACTTAATAAAACATCAACAGACTATTTTAGCATATGCAGCATCATGTCCACAAGCAAAAAAAGAGGCAGAGCACAACCAATAATCACATTTAAATAGACTGCAGACTTCTATTTGCGATTTTGACTCTTCAGTCTCTCTGGAGTTTGCCGAGACGACGCAAGGCATCTTCAACAATGTCCAGCTCATGCCGGATGTCTTTCACCATGTTGTTGATGTTGGAGGTGTCCCTCAGAACGTCCACACTCTGTGTGTAGGGGTTGTAGTTCACTGTGAATGGACGCTTAAGGGTTTTGGCAAACTCCCTGGAGGCAAAGCACAGCGGTTTATTATCAGCCAGGTTGAGATTCAGACGTAATATCATCTGAAATAGAAAGGAAAACATGAAAGATTTGAACCGTATCATTTCTTTAATAAGTTAATCAGACCTGGTTGCCTTTTGACCATTGTAAAACTCATCTCAGAAATATCCTACCATCTAATAAAAATGCCACGTCAAAAATGTTATGCCTGGATCAGACAGTTCTTACAATGGAAGTCTGCTAGTTAGACTAGGGTGACCAGGCGACCAAACGTCCGTATTTCCCGGGACATGTCCGTATTTCACGTCCTGTCCCGGGCCCTTATTTCACGTCCTGTTCTGGGCGTTTTTTTTTTAGAAAGTGAGGAAATGTTCTGGTTTTTAAATTATACGTTATATCTCCCCCCACTCCAACAAAACATAACAGTGTCACACAACCCCCTCCCCGCCAAAGAAATTATCACACAAGTTTTCATCCAAAAAAGTGTTCTGTTGGCTCTAGTGGCCTGTATTTTTTTTATGTAGGCTGACAGGAAAGAGGGCAAGGAGAGAGGGGAAGACATGTGGCAAATGTCGCCGGGGCTGGGTGTAAAACCCGAGATGGCCGCGTTGAGGACCAAGGCCTCCATACGTGGGTTGTGCTAAACCCCTACGCCACCACAGCACACCCTTATGTGTTTCTCTCAGAAACACATAAATACACTACAGACAACCTCTGTAGTGCTGGTAGCCTAAAGAAACCAGCTCAACAGATCATCCACTGAGGTTTAGTTCACAACAAACCTCTCAGGCTATTAAAAAGACAAAGATAGCCATAAAATATTTATTAATCATTCAAAGCTACAGTCCATAGACTATAATTTGCAAACATCAATTTTTATCACTGTCAAGCACTGTTCAATAATGCTGTCAGGTTTTCCAGTTTCAGGTTGTCTGTATCTTCTGTACAGCTCAACAAGTGTCCCCTGGTGAGCACACTTTGAACAGCCCTGGTTTAGGCCCAGTGTGCATATCCACACCCATGTTCCCACCAGAAACTCCCATGATGACCAAGCTTATTCACTGAAGTCTTACATGTGTTTATAGATAAGCATTTATTCTTTTGGCGAAAGAGAAATAACGGGCAGCACATTTCATTGTGCCAAATCCAGAGCTGATAACTTTCTAGTGGACAATAGTAGAAGGCGATAGAGCTCTCTCTGATGTAAAGAGGTCAGTTGAGCTTTATTGGCGTCTCTCTTAATTGATCTTGTGGTTTAGCTGTTTGCAGCTGCAGCAGCTTTTAGTCAGTCCCAGGCTGAGCTCCAGGTCTCTCCCTGCCTCATGGCTCCACTCAGCAGCACTGAGAGTTCAACCATTTCCAATTCTTAGAACGTCAACAGTTATCACCCAATGTGTTCTTCAGTGCCAAATTGAAACTTCTGATTATTTATACAATGTAATCAGGTCTGTGTGGAGAACAGATATGTTGTTATTAGTGGTGCGCCTCTTATTCGGCCAGCTGATAATTCAACCCTGATTTTCTTAAGTTTGGTAGATCAGTGATCTTTCATGTGAAATCAGTCTTATCCACTGATCTTTTCTTCCTCAGCAAAGGTCTAGAATCAGCCACTGTCCTCTATTGCTCTGCTGTGAGAGGTTTGACTGACAGCCAGACCCACCAGGTCATGTCTGCACATTTGCAGTTAACAATAATGACCCCACTAATGCTAACTCAGCAACTTCCCTGCTATATTTAACAACATTTCAGATAAAAAAATAAATCATTACAATACATTTTGACCTGAGTTGTAATTGGCAGGTCAGGCTCTTTAAAGATCGGTAATCTTTAAAAAGCCTGAGGGGGTACTCAGAAAACTGCAACCGGTGCAGCCAATAACTGTAATTAAATAGTGACCCTGTGTATAAGTCCTGGATCAGGACTCTCATTTCATATGAAACCACTGTGATTTTCCATGTTGATTTGATGAGAAGAAATCCTGCGCCAGCTCTCAGATTGTGCATGCCGCTTTAGGTCTGTGCGGCCCAGCAGCGAAAAATTAAGATATGTGATTGAATTACTGGTTTATAAGGTAAAGATTCTGTTTATCAGCACAGTACTTCAGATGATTTGTTTACTTATGTAATAATTTTATTCAGGCTTTTGCCTCACACCTCACTGGGACTGACTGCATATGTTTCTTAATTTGAATATTACTGAATAATTCATCTTTCTGGCACCCAGGAGATTTTTCAAAAAAACCGAATGGCTTCTAATTACAACTTTGTAGTTTAAAAGTTACATAAAAGCCAAACAGATACACACTGACAAACTACACTTTTTTTAAGGGGAGAGTGCTATTATTCCAAACGTTTAGCAAAATATAACAAACAGGACTGAAATATTCAGGGTTTTTAAGTGAAAAATGTATGAATACATGTATACTTTTTCTGTAGGGATCAGTTTGGGTGTTAAGGACTGTAAGAATGAGTTTTTCTGGGGCGACCCAGTAGGTAAAGTAGGTGATTCATGTATTTTTGCACACAAATCATCTGGAAGGAACTGAAAATAAAAACTTTAGTTTCTGAAAGAGGAAATATTTTCTGACAGCTGTAACCAAATGAACCAGGAATTTCTCAAGAAGCTGCAGCTGCCGTTAAAACAACATGAATGTAAACCACTGGTGTCTTTGTGTTTGCTAGCTGGTTATTTTTTGCTAAGCTTGAAATATATCCTATGACTATGATAACCTTTGTTTATGGAGATATAAGGTGCCGTGAGCAAAACTGTAGAAAGAGTTTAAAGATGAGACAGTTTTCTAAGGAGAGTTATGACTGAATGACAGACATATTTTACCTGGTTTATATTTGAAGTGGAGGGAAATGATAAAGACGATTCCTTTTTGACCGCCCCCAAACACACACACACATATATATATATATATATATCACAGTAAATATATCTCACAGTATATACATCTCTGATAAATCAAAGAGTAAACAACTGCCTTCAGAAATAGTAGTCAGTAATATTAAATTAAATATTATTAATTTTCTCCATGCCTCTGCCTTTTTTGATTTGGGTCCCAAATCAACACCACTAACATCATGTCAGTTCAAAGCAGGTGGATAAAAAAGCCCAAAAGAACTTTCAGTTGTAATTACTGCTAAATAAAAAATACAAGGCACACTGATATATTTATTTGTTTTAAAAAAAGTGTTTTCCTTCTACCTTACAGGTATGTTAGTTTTCCTTTACTTGCCTCATTTTGTTCTTGGCTTCTTCGAAACTTTCAGCCACAAAGTAAACATCTTGGAATGTGGTTATCATGCACTCCTGGTTGCAGGTTACCACGGGATCAAACGGCCGGATGTTGGCCTCCCCGGACAGAGCATGCTGAGACCAGACAGATTGTACAAACTGTACAGAAATATTTGCTAGGAACATTTAATCAGGAAAACATTGTTAAAAAAAAGTTGTGTCAATGCACCATCTGATTTTAAAAGTCACCTTGAGTTCACTAGCGGAGGAGAGGAGTCCAGCTCCATAGGCTCTCAGGCCTCCATCCTGCTTACACAGGCCAAACTCCACTGTGAAGAAATAACACTAAACACCAGAGAACAGAACATGCAAATGTTACATCGCACTAAAATGGTTAAAACTTCTGTATAAGTCCTTAAGGTCACAAGATATGGGCTGGAAACACAGTTAGTATTCTCACTGTGGCAAGTTTCTGCACGTCTTCATCTGAGGCTCCAAGCGATGCTAAACCAAGCTCCTGGGAGAACTGAGCGAAGCTGGGTTCTGCCAGCAGAGGAACATGGCCCAACACCTCATGGCATGTGTCCCTGTATGAAACACGGATCAACAAACATTTTGAACCACAACAGATGAGATAGGAGTTAAAAACTAATTGTGTGTGTGTGTGTCTACTCACGGTTCAGGTGTGTACAAAGGCTCTGAGGCATGACGAACATACTGAGTGCAGTGGAACACCCTGAAAGCCAGTCCTGCTAGGAAATCTCTTGGAGAGAGGTAGCCTGCTACCGGCCGGATGCTGAAACCTGAGCGCTCTGTTTACACCGTACACACAAATACACAGAAACACAGAGAAATACACAGAAACACAGAGAGATATACAGTAAATAGAAACACAAACAGACTTGCTAAATACAGGAGGAGATGAAAAACAGAAGAGAACTTGCTTATAAAAGCAAGTTCATATAGCATGCTGCTAGTTAATGAGTACTGTTAGCATAAAGAAATGTTATTGGAAGGAAAGGAAATTAAAACAAAAAAAATTAACATGTTGCAAAAAAAATACAGACAATGAAAAAATGAAGAAAAGAAATTATGCTACTTCCTAGAATGTGAGAATTCACAATGAAATCCTTAATCTTGCAATCGATGACTGCTGACATTTTAAATCACCCATGACAAATGGTGATTAATATCAGTGTTATTATAATATCAGATTAATTTGATTAACATTAGTCAATTGGCATTTTTAAATCAGTTGACATCAACACCAAAAATATGTTTTTGATATATTTTTTAAAATGTCACTATGACAAAGTAGAGGCACGGTCATGTTCCTCATCCTCTCTAAATGCTCTTCTCACTTCCATCCAACCCCTCTGACTTCACAAATAACCAAGTACGTAGTTTACTCTGTATTAAAAATTTGCTATCAATTTAGGAGGCACTTTAAATTTAACTAAGCATCTACATTAGCTTCTTTGTGGAAGAATCGTCTGTTTCAAGCTGTGTTCACAGATGCAACATTTTTGGCATGGGATAGTAAAGGGCTGAAGTGTTTTAACGACTTTTACAAGGAATTTGGTAACTACATTTGGTAGTTACTGTTAGTGATAATGTACTTAAAAAAATATTCAGACAAATTCAGTGTCATATACTTTAAAGTTCTCTTCTGGGTTAATTTCCCCAAAACTCTCCTGTCACAACTCTGTTACTGAATTGACTAATGTCATCATGCACCCTCCTGTAATTTAACTCTCGTTTTACTGTTGTTCGCTGCTCACTCGTTTTGGCAAAACTATTTTGATACCAAAATATTTATGGCAACATCCCCCCCATGTTGACATATTTGACTTCAAAGTTGACTACAAGCAGTTCACTGATAATCACTTAGATATTTCAGCATTTACTTCCTTACTGGCAGAGCGCCGTCTTCTTTTTCACTGGAAACCAACTAAAGCGCCCTCTAGCAGTCAGTGGCTCATTGTCACCATGTCTCTTCTAAAACTGGAGAATATTAGATATTCAGTGAATATATATATGTATATATATATATATATATATATATATATATATAAATCTCATGGGAGGTGGACTGTATGCCTTTCTCATTGGTATACCCAGTATGTCTTTTGTGCTAGTTTTCCATCTTTTTCTGTGTCACAGATATATCTCTGGAAAAAAAATAAGAGACCACTTTAAATGATCAGTTTCTCTGATTTTAGTTTTCATAGATATATGTCTGAGTAAAATTAACATTGTTCTTTTATTCTATGAACTACTGGCATGTCTCTGAAATTCCAAGCAAAAATGTTGTATTTATTTGTAGAAAATTAGAAATCATGAAAAAGTTGCAATGCTTTCAGACTTCAAATAATGCAAATAAAACGAAAAAGTTGCAATGCTTTCAGACTTCAAATAATGCAAATAAAACGAAAAAGTTGCAATGCTTTCAGACTTCAAATAATTCAAATAAAACAAGTCCAACAACACTAATTATTTAATTCAGGAAAAGGTCAGAAATCAATATTTGGTGGAATAATCATCCAGAGCTGCATGCTGTAATTTACACTGTATAATTAGTACTGACTCCTGTTATAATACCCATTTTCTCCTTACACAAAAATGTCACTATGTCCTAACAGTGTAATACGAGCCAGATGTTCTGTGATAAAGTTTGAGCTCCTGGGTCTCCTCCCGGTGGTTCTACTGCCATGGCTTCAATGCAGCTCTTTGACAGTGCTGACCTTTGTAGTATTTTTTATAGCCTGTTAGGTATCATCTCCAGCCTGGGTTTCAACTCTAACTGTTACACTTTGAGAAAAAAAGTAAAAGAAATCACTTTATTTATGTCGTTTTTGCAGCCCTGGCACAGCTTTAACACTCACCCATGAGGAAGCGTGACACATCTTCCAACTGAGGGATGTTGTTCTCACTGTATTTACAGTATCTGGTCAGCAGAGGAAGATTCTTCAGATACTCCTTGCAGGCATGGCTGGGATACAGCTTGTTAAGCTCCTGAAACACCACTCCCCAGGTCCGCACCTCCTCTGCCGTGTAGTTGATACGAGGAATCTGATCACCACTGTTGCATATAATCGGGCATGATGGATTAAAACACACATTTTAATATACAGAAATTTTGCAATATGGTGTTTCATTTGTTTTATTCAACTACTGACTATCAATGATCCAGGAAACCAAATGAAAATGTCACTTACTGTTTGAAGTTCATAGCCAAATCAGCAAAATACTTCCTCCTTTTACGGTAAATTTGGTCTTTAAATCCCTGTAATAACAATGTTGTTGTGTCTGAACTTGTTTTTTTTTTTCCTTTTTTTTTTTTTAAACAGCCATTTATCTGTTTTCATGGTTTAGACAACAGACAGAAAAATTTGGAAAAACTACACAGAGGGTACACATACCGGGTGATCTGCGTCTAATTCAGAGCCGTACATTAAAACCCTGTTGGCGCACAGATCCAAATATGAAATCCTTGTAGGAAACCAGGGAACACATTCCAAACCTGATGGAAAATCAGGAATTTACTCCATGTTACTTACATGCTCATATTTAATTCTGAGCATGTTTTACCATCATGTAGTAAAGAAGAGTTTCCAGAGGGAGTCATTTCCACTATATCGGTGTGTGTCCTCAGCAGCTCGGTCAGCTCCTTCAGTTGTTCATGCTCTGAATCACAGTTTATGAAGATCTCAAAGTCTGAATCTCTCCGTTTGGACTTGCGAGACTCAATATGAACTAGATGGACGTGTTTTTCCTGCAACAACAAGGTCAGAGTGCTTGGAGAGTTGCACTAGATAACCAAGTCATTTTTATTTTATTTTAAATATATATTTCGAACTTGAAAATAACAGCCATAAACAAGGAATGCAAAAGACATATTTTTTGAACCACAATAATCTTAACATGCTCGAAAAGGAGTAGGAGGAAGAAACAAATGAACTCCTACTCCATAAACTCATACCATGTTTTCATATGGACCTTCATTATTAAATAAAAAATAAATAAATAAAACATAGGTTAGTTAATTTTCCGTTTTATCTGTTTTTTTTCTCCTTTTTTTTGCCATGGACTCACCAAATACACATATGTCTAAATGCATGCATCCATACATCCATAACCACACACACTCATATGCTTTAGCCTCAATTTACGTATACACATTAGTGATAATGATCACCCATATTTCTATATCTTATGAAAATGACCTCCTTATATTTTCTTTAAACTGTATTAAATTTTAAATTTGTTTTAACTCCTCATTAAACTGGTTCCATAATTTTACACTATAAATTGAAATACAAATTCAATTTGACAGAAAAAGTTTTATCTTTTAAAGCATGCATATTAAATAATACCTGGAAAAGTTTCAGAGCTCTGATAAGTCCCCCCACTTCATTCTTCAGTGTGAATATAATAGTTGCTGCTTTGTTTCTGGAGTTGCTTGGCTGTCCAGTCATGAGGTTGTCCTGGTGTCCATCACTTCCATTCATTGTTACCTTGGTTTTTGGATGTGGGAATACATATTAGATCATTATCAGCTTTACAGATTTAATTCTAGTTCAACAGACTAGCTTCTAGTCTTGTTTCATTAGATATGTTAGTTTTATGACCAGAGGTAGAATTGTTGTATTTTATAACAGTTATGCAATAAATGATAAATGTTCAAAGAAGCTGTCTGAAGGAAACTTATAAAATCCATCCTTTCTCTAGCTACATCACTGTTATGATCTCTTAATATTTATAAGTATTTTAGTAATATAATGTGCTTACAATATTCCCAATAGTAGCTCTAATAGTATTAACAACATTAATAATGGTACTGTTGTGATTAGCAGAAAAGCAACACATTAGGGAAAAGATTTTACAATTAGCACATCTCTAATTGAACCTTAATATTATGAAACATATTACCAAAAAATAATAAATAAATATTTTTATATTATTCAATAAAATTCTTAGGCACATCACCAGTTCTAAAGTCCACCAGGGAATAGACTTTAAAATATTGCTGGTAGTTTATAAAGAACTAAAATGCATTAAAGATCTGCTGCTGCTGGAGCAACCTTCCAGAACCTCTCAGGTTTTCTGGTTCCGGTTCTGCTCTGCATCCAGAGCCAGAACCAAACATGGAGATCAGCATTCAGCTTCTATGCACCACAAATCTGGAACAAACTTCTAGAAAACTGCAAAACAGCCGAAACACTGAGTTCATTTAAATCTAGACTAAAAACCCAGCTGTTTAGAGCTGCTTTTGAACCATAATAAATGAAACATTGACCAACATTTTGATGCGTAATGACGGCACTTGTAACATTTCAATTGTTGATTTTTGTGTTTTTATGATGCAAAGCTCTTTGAACTGCTTTGTTGCTGAGATAGGCTATACAAACAAACTTGATTGATTGATTTATTGATTGATTAACAAGCAGCAGTATTTGAAACTTTTAGTGATCATTAAAAAATACTTTAATATTCAGGCTGCTGCGGAGGCGCAGGGGAAAAGCGCAACCCACATAAGGAGGCCTTAGTCCTCTTAGCAGGTTCGAATCCCAGCCTGATGACCTTTGCCACATGTCTTCCCTCTCTCATTACCTACTGTCCTGTCCTTGCACTTTCAAATAAAGACCACTAGAACCAAAAAAACCCTTTAATATTACTAGCTCATTTTCTGACATCTGGTTTCTGCTTTTGCGGAAAATATGTTAAGTTTCTATGAATCAATTAATCAGATGCTAAACTAAACAAAAATGATCTTTGAATAATAAATTCGAAGATGATTTATTAAGATAAAAATGATACAGGAAATATTGGCAAAACAGATAATTTTAGGTTAAACTAAAGTTACCGTAAATTGAAAGCTTTTCTTAAAACATCATAGTTTCTGCATTATTTAGAAAACCTGATCAAAATAAACTCAAAGTGACAATAAACTTCTACTTTATTATTCAGTGTGAATTTTTTCCAAGAAGCAAAACATATAGACTGTACATTCATATTTTGAGATACTCGCCTTATTGTCGACCTTCTTGTCAGAATCATGTGACTTTCCTTTAGCTGGCTCCAGTTCATCTGGCATCTCGGCTTTTGTTGCTTCCACTGCATCAGTAGACATTTTATAACGTCTTAGAAAAAACTGTGAAGTTCTTTTAACTAAGCAGAGAGGCAAACCAGAGTCCTTATGGATTACCTGCAGACTGGGTGAGCTGCTGCTCGGTCAGAACAAACATAATGTGGGCTGTATTTATGAAGCTGCCGGGTAGGGAGGGGTCAGGCAAAAGAGAGAGAGGTTCAGTTTGAACAGGAGGAAAATTAGAACAAGTCATAATTATCACGGCCAGCTGGACACCACACTATCTGCTGTTAGGAAACGCTATTGTTACTTCTCATTGTTAGAACCTTTTCTGAAGTTGTCAGTATCCCCCCTTCATTATGTGGTACTATTGGATTGGTGTCTGCATTTTGCATACATACAGATAAGTTCATCTCAAGCCCTGATGGTCAGTTTGAGCTCAGGGAAAACTAGATATCTGCTATTTTAAGAGCTTTAATGTCAAATATACAGGGGTTGGACAATGAAACTGAAACACCTGGCTTTTGGTGTAGGGCCTCCTTTTGCAGCCAATACAGCGTCAATTCGTCTTGGGAATGACATATACAAGTCCTGCTCAGTGGTCAGAGGGATTTTAAGCCATTCTTCTTGCAGGATAGTGGCCAGGTCACGACGTGATGCTGGTGGAGGAAAATGTTTCCTGACTC
>CAEGAG010088283.1:0-27165 GCA_903067065.1 Brachyrhaphis terrabensis | reverse complement strand
TCAGCTCGTTAAAGGCTCTCTGCTCTGATTGGTTCCTGTCATTTAGCTCGTTAAAGGCTCTCTGCTCTGATTGGTTCCTGACATTCAGCTCATTAAAGGCTCTCTAATCTGACATAAAACTGAAACATTTAAATCCAAACGTCCCGGCTGACATGCAGACTGTGGCTGAAAATACCAGAAACACCCTCACTATGGTGAAACACGGTGGTGGCAGCATCATGATTTCACTTAGGTGACATGTTTTTTGCTGATCTTACACAAAAACTCAAAGCTATGTCAAAATGTGGAAGAGTTTAGCAGGTACGAATTGTTTTGTTGAGTTTCAGTGGTGCGGTTCTGGTGCGGTTCCGACCTGCAGCGTGGTGATGGACTTGTGCTGATGCATCAGGTGCGGCATGACGGCGTCCAGCGACCCCTGCCACTTGCAGGAGGCGCCGGGACAGGGGCAGGAGTACGGCCGGAACTCGCACAGCTCCTCGTGCTCCGTCTTGTCGGTGTGCGGCAGCGTGACCTCGCAGCCCGACGACGCGTACTTGCAGGGGAACAGGACGGAGTTGGCCACCTTCTCCATAGCCAGGTTCCTGATGGAGCCCAGCGGGCCCCTGCAGGTGGGACAGCAGGTGAGCTTGGGCCGGCAGTTGGAACACACCTGGAGAAAATACGGGACGATGTTTTCAGTCAGAGGAACAAATGGACCCAAGTCGGTCGGAGCTGAGGTTAAAATGAGACTCTCTCTGATTATAGGCTGAACAAATTCAGCTGGACGATAAATAATCCCAGAAATTATTGGGATAAACAATAATATTGTAATTTTCAGACAATTTTCAACAATGAAAGGCATATTAATGCAAGTACAAACACTCAAAGACGAACCTTTAATTTCTAACGAATATTCAACACTGGCACTGGAAAACATTTTAAATATCCAAAATAAAAAAATCTAAACGACAATAATTCAAGTAAATTATGAAGTCTCTGTAAGCAAAGCTGCATTTCAACAAATATTAACCATTCAGCTTAGACAGAGGAAACAGGCAAAGGTGGCAGTTAGGACAGTTGTAAAAAATGAAATGAAATTGTAGCATCTCTCCAACAATTGTTGTTTGACTGAAAATCATCTAGGTCAGTGTTTCCCAATTCCAGTCCTCAAGGCCCCCTGCCCTTCATGTTTTAGGTGTTTCCCTTCCACCACACACCTGGACTGAATATGTGGCTGATTAACAGGCTTCTGCAGCACTTTATGGTTATGCAATCATTTGAATCAGCTGCTCTGGAATAGAGGTACATCTAAAACATGCAGAGCAGGGGGCCCTGAGGACTGGAATTGGGAAGCGCTGATCTAGGTCATTTTAATTTATCATTTGATTTAGGGCTGCACCGACTGCAGTTTTACCGATCTTTTAAAAAGCCTGACTTACCGATTCCGATTTTGGCCGATACCAGTTTTTTGTCTGAAAAGTTGCTCGATGTGTCAAGAAAGTTGCTAAATTGGCAACAATGTGGTGACTTTTGTTAACTGTAAATGTGCAATTGTTGGCCCTTTTGTCAGTAAAACCTCTCACAGGAGAAAAGAAAAGCACAGTGGTTGATTTTTAGACCTTTGCCGATATTGATAGCATCGGCTTCACATGTAATCACCGATCTCCCAAAATTAAGGAAACTGGCACCAATAAATCGGTCCACCCCTTATTGTAAGGGTGCACATTTTTGGTGATTTCAGCTCTTTAAACCTGAGCAGAGGGACGTACCAGGTGTCCCGACTGACACTGCAGGATGGGGGGCAGCACATAGTCGAAGCAGACGGGACACTCGAACAGGCTGGCCAGGTCGCTGTTGGAGGCGGTGGTGCCTGACAGGGTGGGCACGCGCTGAGACGGGGGGCACTTGGAGGTTCCTGTGGGCAGCGCGGTGGCGGTCTGGCGACTCATTTCTGACGATGACACAGAGAGCAGAGGAAATAAAAACCTTTACATCCTGCAGTTTACCTTTAATTTAAATAAAAGCAGCTGCAGGTTGTGACTAAAACCACAGAACTGTTTTTTTTATTGCAACTCCACGGCACAGAGAGAAAAACAACAAGAAATGGGTGTGTGCATACAAGTATGTTTTCCTTTGCCTATTTATTATTAGAACAATAAAACTTTAAAAAAGAGAGAAGTTAGAAAACAGGTTACAAAATTAAGCTCTTTATTGTTCCTGCTTCAAATTATATTCTCAGTTTAAAAGCTCTTATTACCACAAAATGTGTTAAACATCAATATAAAAAAAATTAGGCCTCCCTCAACTCTGCCTCATATTTTATAGAACAATTCTTATTGTTTAAAATGTATTTAATTGTTACCATTTGGATGGAATAAACAATAATAATAATAAAATAAAACCGTAATAAAATTTAAAAAAAATTATAAATAAAATTAATGAAACCGTACTAAAAATAATACTAAAATTTTATTTGAATTTCTAATTATTTTTATCTGAAACTTATTCTCATTGTTTAAAATTGTTATTTGCATTTAGGTGAAGGAGTAATAAACTAATGAATAATTAAATTAATAAAATAAAAATAGTACATTAAACAGTAAGAACATAGAAGATAAAAATAAAAAATGAGAAATATAAATAAAACATAATTAAATATTTTATTTGGATTTCTATTATTTGGATTATTTATTATGATTTAATTAAATGAAATAATTTTTAGTGTTATTCATTTTATTTACTAATTTGTCATGAATCATCTCGCTTAAAACTATCCTTAAATATCAGAATATAGCATATAAGAGCTGCTGGTGAAACTATTATCACATTACTTTGTGTGTGAAAGCAAAAATGAAATGTAGCTGCTAGCTTTTCATGCTAATGATGGATGACAACAACAACACTCGACTTGGATGATTATCATTCTCAGCTCCAACTTACAAAATGAATCAAAAGCAGAAGTAAAACCTGACCAGCTTTAATGGTTTAGACAAAAAAAAACATCTCCAAACTGTAAACTGGGTGGGAGATCAGCTTTCCCACCCATTTTACCACCTGACGCGCTCTGTTCTCGTTTCCAGCCCTAATGATGTGCAGGAGTCAGACAGTGGAAAAGTGATGGCATCGTGCGTGGGAGGAGAAGAGATTCAGGAGGGGAGACGGAGGAACAATATGTACACAGAAGCTCAGGAAAGCTGTTAAATATTTAATTCTGCACATGTATTAACCAACAACAGCAGCTTCTGAGCTCTGATCTTTGGCTTATAGGAGCTGCAGGATTTATAAAAACATAAGAATTAAGAAATATCCATTTATTTTTGTTGTAATTTAGAGACTTTCGACATAATTCTACAACAAGAAATAGTGACGACAATGACCAGCACAACACAAGCAGCTGGTAGGTGTGCAGACGGGGATGCAGATTGTTAGCAGCTGCAGAGGAAGAAAATGCCTCTAAACATCTGCCATGACGGAGCTGCAGCCTTAGCAGCTATTATTAGCCGCTCTTAACATGCTAACAGCAGCACAGACCAAATTAGTTCAGGACATTCGGAGGCCTGCGTGCACGAAGTCTGCAACGGAGACGCAAGCAGCCAGACGCAGGCAGAGCAACACAAAATGTACTACAGAACTACTTCAGCTTGTTTTTACTGAAGTAAAATGTAGCCATCCAAGAAATTAGTCAAGTAAGAGTAAAAGAGTATTTTATAAAAAATGTCTACTCAAGTACTGAGTATCAAATTATCAATCATTTACCAAAATATAAACTTAGGTGGAAATTTTGATATTTTAAAAGGATGAAAATTACAATAATTCAAGTAACAAAAAATAAAATCAGGCAAAAGAAAATTTTCCAAATCAGTTTCTTTTAATAAAAAACTTATGAAACTTTATGAGAAACTGCAGGTTTGTTTCTGTGTCTGGTGGATTTTTGGTTAAAACATGTTTGATTTTCATTCAGTGGTTAGAAAATACAGAAATTTTACTCAAGAATAGATTTACTTTATAATAAAATTACTTAAGTAAAACTCCTAAAAGTACTTAAAAAAAAAAAAGATACTAAAGTAAATGTAATTGTATAAATCTATGTAGTTTTTACCCAACTCAACACAACTCCGCTCTCTGTGTTGACCGTATTTCCATCATCCAAAGGATTATAAAGTTACTTACTAAAAAGACCATTTTTACTGGGATTTTAGCAGAAACTGGTCAGGGAATTATTTTATTTTGTCTTTATTTACTCTGGTAGCTCTGCTTTTCAAGAGAAGTCAGGCAGATGAGCTGAAACTGTTGCCTTAGCAACCGTTAGCTCTAAGGATGCAGCGACATGCAAATTTGGGCCGATATCAATAGCCAATATTAATGCTGCTGTTGTGGCTAATAACTGATTTTATATAAAGTTTTGTGTCCAAACTTTGTCCAAAACTGTTAAGTTGAGAGAACTTTTTTTTTCTTTAATTAAAACTGAAAATATTTATTAGTTAAGACATTTGTTGTTTTTATCTTCTCAAAAAATAATTTACTAAAACAAGACAATATTTTAATAAAACCAGGTGGACTAAATTTTGCAGAAAAGGAAGCTCTTTTTTTTTTTTACGTTTGGCAACAAAACTTGGCAGCGCTTGCTGGTCTTAGTCATGTGTAATCAATGAAAACAGAAACCTTGGTTAAAATAAGAAAAAATAATTTGTCTTGAACCTAAATGAATGTTTAAGAAGATTTTATTTGTCGAGTTAATCACAGATTTGCTCCTTTCTGTGCCAAAGCAACCGCACCGCCTGCAGAGCAGGAGTGTGGAGTCTTTAACCGAAGCAGAGAAGCAATGACAGCGGCGCAGTCGTTTGTTCATGCTGTTCAAATATTGTATTGGTAATTATCGGTTATTGGTATTGGTGTATTAATTAGGACCAGTTCTCATGAAGGAAACAGCAGAAAATAACAGCTGAGAGCTTTAGGAGTGTCATGCTGAGAGGATTAGCGGCGGAGAAGAACAATTCAGGACACAGGAGAGTCAGGGAAGCTTCAGGAGTCGTTTACTCCAAACTGGAATTAGCAACGTAAACGATATGTAGAAATGTTGACGATGATGATTTAATATGACTTATCTTATGTAAACCGTAGGCCAATAAATTGTCCCTCAAATGAATGAGATAATATTGATGTTTTGACACAAATAGTGCAAATTCACTTCCTCAAAGTCTAACAAGAATTTTGTTCAAAATTAAACAACTAAAAACAATAAGTAAAAAGAAAATGAACCACACACAACCAAAACCATAAATAAAACTGATCATGAGCCATCTGGAAGCAAGATTGCTCTTCAAAAAATATTAAACCACAACAGAAATTATCAAGCTCTTTTTAATTTATCAGGCAATTGATTAGCTACTTACCATGATAGGCAATAAGAAGCAGCAACGCTTTTTAGTTGCAGTTTGTTTTGATTTTACCACCTTTTTGCCTTTTAAGATGTTTTTGCCGCATTAAGCACCAATAATTAACGAGTGTATAACAGGCACAGAGAGCCTGAATGTATTGCACTTAAACAATAAGTAAACAGGTACTGCAATCCATGCTGTTAGCAATAAATTGTGATGTATTGTGCGAGTATAAAACAAGTTTGTGATGTCACCAGCGCAGAGCAAAGAAGGGCAGAAAAAACAGAGACAGACAGCAACAGACTGGTGCAAAGTTATTTTCTGATGGATTATTCTCTAAATCTTATGGGAAACCTTCCAGTTAAACCTGCTGTTATTGTTCATGTGTGGTTGTTTCCCCATCAAGGTGGTGCCGTCTTCACAGTGGAGATGAACTAAAAGTGAGATCAAAACGACCCAACAACGACTTCCTCCATTGATCCAAGAACAGACTGGAGATGGTCTGCAGATTTTTCTGCATGTTCCTGTCTAACGACCAAAATGACAAAGTGGCTCAAAGATCAGAGAGCATTGAGATTATTTTAACTGTGAAGATGAAACCATTGTGGCTTTTCTCCCTAAAACCAGGACAGTGGTTCTACTCAGGTCTACGCCGGTCATGATAAATTCTGCTGGACGATACATTAGTTATTCCGATAAACGATAATATTGTTGTTTTGAGACCATTTTCAGGTAATATAATGGTAATGACACAATAATAATGCAGGAACACATTCTCAAAGATCAATAAACCTTCAATTCTAATGAACATGTAACACTGGAACTTTCAAATATCCAAAATAAATTAACAAAATAAATAAAATTAATTATGAAGTCAAAATTCTCCTACAAAAAAAAAAAGCTTAGTTGAGATCAAATCACCAGACTGAAGACTTTTATCATCCAGTTTTGGTAGAAACAGAGAAAAATGATATTATTGAGCCTGTGGAAATTATTGAGCTTGTTTTAACTTGTCATGCAATTAACTGATCTATTGCTTATTACAACAGGCCTACCAGACCGATGGGCTTTGATGACACAAATAAAAGCTTATGACATGTCTGGAATAATTATTTCAACATTTCAGATCCCAGAAGCTGTGAAAGCTGCTTTTCTGCATGTCGGACGGCGACAAGCCGCTACGTGTCCGTCAGGCGGATAAACATAGCACGGCTGTTTGAGCCGTCACATGTGGTGCCAAGCAAGGTGCCGAGATTAAAGCAGCGCAGGCCTCAGTTTCTTTTGTTGTTGGCAGGGAGGCTTCTCCACTCACAGTTTACGGTTTCCGCAGCTCCTGGCGACTCTGCTCACAGTGTGGACTCCAAAACATACCAGCTTCTCCTTGGTTTGTAACATTAAAACACGCAGAGAACTGGACTGAAAACATAAGTCCACATTTTCCTGACTCTTTACTTTTACACAACGCCACACCATTCTCTTTGGGATTTATAATCTCACGCGTTACATCTAAACATCAGCCGAGGGCATTAAGCATAGCTAGGATCCAACCAATTAATATAATATCCTTCTTAATATTTTACGCCTAAATAGTCATTTGCTGGTGCGATGGCAACTGCAATATTGTGCACAACACATCTGCATTGACGTCAGTATCGGACATTTTTTAACACTTTGTATCGTCCTGATAAGTAAGACCGGGCCGATGGCATCAGCGGATGTTTATTTAAATCTCGTGGTGTTAAAATATAGTAGTGTTGGGAATCTTTTTCAATCCAAAGTCATTACTCATGGTGATTTCAGCTTTAATCTATCTGAGTGCAAAAGATCCTTATGATCTACTCCAGTTTGTTTTACAAGGCAAATGCAGGCTTTAACTTTTCTTTTTGGCGCCGTGTCATCTTGGCCAGGTTCTTTTTCTGTCCTAAATTATATAATTTTTGGTTTAGTTACTTCTCAATTATTTCTTCCGTTCTCAAAGTGAATTTGCAACCCTGTTCATTTGTTGCTATATTTGGTAATTTCTGCTCAAAAGGATATTATTGCTTTTACATCTTTAATTGTTAGATGGTCTTTTATTGTCACACTGGAAGTCTGATAAAATATCCCTGTGGATTAAAGACATTATGCTTTTTTAAAGCTTGAGAAAATGAAATACACTTACGAGGATGTGCACAAAGGTTTTACAAAAAGTGGCAATGTTTTATTTCCTCCTTTTCAAACTAGGAGGTTTTGCCCAACTGAAGGTGTAATTATGTGAATCTATGTTTTGGAACACAATTAAAATATATTATCTGTAAATATCGGCCATAACAGTGATTTTAATATCAGTGCCAACTTTCATATCAGTGCAGTTCTATAGAGTGTGTGATGAAAATATGCAGCTCAGTGTCAAGAAACATTGTAAATAAATAAATAGAACAAATTTATGTCTCCAAACATAAACAGCAGTGATGATTCAGCTTTTCTGTTTGCATGCACTGACCTTCGTCCATAAGATTTCCAAAGGCGGCTTTCTTCTGATCTTGAAATGTGGGGACCTCTGAAAAGACAAAAATAAATAAAAAGGTCAAAAAGCTGACAACTAAACAATTAAACAGGTATTTCAGTAATGAAAGACTCAAAAAGCAACAAGGAGGTTAAATAAAACTGCAGGGATGTCATGGCTACTCAAAAGTAATCCATGAAAACAATAATCCATCCACAACATTTAATCCAGACAAACTGAAATAATACATACAGTTGATATACATGTTTAATATGCAAGGTGCATTTTAAAGGCGTTTTAATAGAAATTAGGGCTGCAGTTAATCATTTTAGTAATAGATTATTCTAATGACTAATCAGATAACTTTAGCATATTCTACAATTCTTTTGCTCAACTTCTGAAGCTTTTTTTTGTACAAAACATAAAAACAGAATAGATAAACGAAAACAAACAATTTTCTGTTTTAAATAAGAAAACCAAACCTTGTATTGCCCAAAGTACAACAACAGAGTAAACCTTTAGTTCATTTGAACAAGGTGAGAATAAAATCATAACTAGTTTTACTATAAAGTAAACTATATGTGTGTTTTGGCTAAAACTTATGGACAGATGTTTTTTTTTTTTAATCTTAAATACAAAAATGTATTTTAATTGCTACTCTGAATGTGTTTTTGTTTTAGCAATTTGTCATTTTTGGGTCCTTATACTCTAAATATTAATTACTACATTTGTTGATGATTATTTCAATAATCAATTAATAACAATTAATATGTAGTCCTGCCACTGTTAATTTATCAACAATTATTTTTATTAATCTAAACAATTTTTCTATAAAAATGTGGATATATTTTATATTGCATGAAACAGAAATGTAAACAAGTACTTAAGACACATTAAAGTAGGAAATTACCCATGAGTATAAAGTGGCAAAAATATGCAAAATAAATCTTTTTTATATTGTTTATTTTGAAAAAAAGGCCTGAATATTCAGTTTTATTTTAAATGTAAAATAAGATAAATTTGGAAATTAGCAAAACCAGACATATATCCAGTTATCAGTGTATATAAACAGTTTCTATTAGGGCTGAAATGATTAAGCAGCAGAGCCGTTTCTGGGCTGCTGAGGGGAAGTCCATTGATTACCAGCGTCTTCCTCTCAGGTGGGATCAGCTTGATTTTTATGGCTGCTGTCTCCACCGTGCCCACAGGCTGGCTGATATCAGGAAGAACCCGTCCATTCGGCCCATTTAAGCAGACTGAAGAATGCTCAATAAATGCATTTAGGGCTCTTACCTGCTGCTAATGTAGCGCATATCGCAGAGAGACTGCATAATCACTGGTCCCTGCTGAGCTGGTTGCTGCTGTTCATTCATATTTAATAGTGCAAATACGGCTACCGTCTTATCCTGAGACTGGGGTCCCTGCAGAGTCAGGATCAGAATATTCTGATTCTCTTTGGAGCCCAGTTAAACCAGAGAGCGGTTTGTTAACATAATAAGAACTCTTCTGGGAGGGAACATGTTTAGCGTCTTTTTCTATCACCTAAGAAAATCCAGACAGAACAAAAACATAAAAGAAACTAGAAATGTGACTAACAAAACATATTAGACACATTTTTGTTAGCCGGATATTTATTTTAAAAAATTAATATCTCCATCATATTGTTTACAAAAAATATATGGTAAACACGCAATCAAATTTTTCCACATGAAAATTTTCCACATTTTCATGTGGAAAATATTTTATCCACATGAACCTGTAAAATTCAACATGTTGTCCGTTGAAACATGCCAAACCCATAGGGGGCAGTGTAGCGCAAAGATAAAACCTGTCTCAGCTAGTGGGATTGTTTCAAAATAACTTCCTATTGGCACAAAGAGGTTTATTTATATGGATGAATATATAGGTTCAACTTCTTTCATATAAAGTAATAAAAACATTGGAAATAATCAACATTATTCCCAATGTTGTCTAAACAAGTACATCAATATTTTGCCACATTCTTTGTTGCAAACCGTTTTTATAAGTGGGACTCTAAATCTCTGTTTTCCCATGAACAAATGCGGCATTTTCTTGAATCTCCAATTTGTTTTATTATAAATAGTCGTTTCTAAAGATATTAAACAAAGATTTTGTGTGGATAAAAAGTAAAAACTCATACAAACGTATTTGCTTTCCCAGATTTTTTTTTAACATATGCGTATTTATCTCAGAAGTAAAATAGGGCTGATATTAACAACCAATGTTTATTTCCATTTTGTTGCTCTTTGTTTCTGCAGCAGGACTTACAAGTGGTTGGTCATGTGACAGAAACTGTGTTTATGTTGACCGTATAATTGCTCAATTTTACAATTAGGAAATAAATTGCTCGATTTAAAAAGAACAAATTTGAACAAAAAAATTTGGGTGGGTTTTTGACCGTATTTAAATTGCTTTGTTTTGCAAAACTGCAATGGAAACACTTTTCGTATCACACGAGTCATATGATCAACAACCGGATGTTACTACTGGCAGAAACGCCAAAGAAGACCAGAAGTGGTACAAGGATGATGGCGCGGCATGTTTTTTAATGACTTCTCGTAAACAAACTTATTGATTTTAATTGCTTTTCTTATTTAATGGAAACATCAACTGCTAAATTGTGTTTCTCAACATTAGTGGAATATCAACAAAGTTTTGTGCCCATTTGTAATGGAAACGCAGCTACTGATTAGGACCAATATTGTGGCAATGCCAGCGGTGTGATCATATTTTTCATAGTAGAAATGTGGAGTACGTTTATATAATAATGGTAAATATTGGTTATTGAACACAGCACAATATTGATATCAGACATCGCTCCAATTTCTTATATTATTGCTTCTTTCTGGATTATATCTCCTACAGTTCAGAAAACAAACAATTGTGCTCCAACACCTGAGATGTAGTTTCTGTTTTCTACAGATCACTGAAGTGATAAAAGTTCAAAGACTTCAAACAGATCTAAAATGTCATTATGTGTGAACCGTCAACACGGAGGCCACGAGTTCCCCCATCAGTACATTTCATTTTGTTTCGGAAGCAAACAGGAAAAAGTTCAAGTGGACATATGTTTGTTTTCCAAACAGCTTCGCCCTGCAGGACTGAATCCTGAACTTGGCATCAATATCCGACACAAACAAGACCAGAACCAGCGGAAAGTTGAAACGTTGCAACTTTTAAACCGCAAAACAAAGTGTTCTAGTGGCTCCCCTGCCTGTCAGGGAAAATTTAAACTTGATTTTGTGTGCCCTAATTCTCTACAACAGAGAATTAGGGCTATATTAATATAAAAATAAAATAACACGACAAGAATAAAGTCATTATATTAATAAACCTCTACTATAATAATTTTTAATGATATTAAACACTAAAATGTCATAAAGTCATAATATTTTGAGAATAAAGTCATACCTTGATGAAATAATAATATTAAGAGAATAAAGCCATTTCATTACTTTATTCTCATAATTCTGCAACTATAGTCTTATAATTTAATTTTACATATTTTTAGCGTGGGCCCAATACTTTATCATAGTAAGCTCAGCAAAATTTAAAATTAAATTAAAATAAAAAAACCCCTAATGAGCAGTGACGCACCATCCAGGCCTTTACTGTTTATAACAGAATTTTTTCTTTAAAGTTTGACTTGCATATTTAAATTTATTTACCTCCTCTAAATTCAAACCCCCAATATGTGTGAACTTCATTTTACTTTAGTGATTAAATGTAACAAACAACAAGCACAAAAGAAAAATGTGCAGAAGTTTGGTTAAGTTTTACTCTGATTGTCTTTGTTTGTCCTGCTAATCACTCAAAGATAAAGTGGCTGAATTACAACAGTGATTAACTAAATTAAGCATCATAAATTTAAGCTGTGCTAGGTAATATTAAGACATATATTTAATCAGGACTAAAAATATTAAATTATTAAATACACTAATTTACTTCAAAATCAATACAAACAGATGTTTTCATTTCTAATGTTTGCACGTTTTCACAGGATAAACAGGAGTCGCCCATCCCTCCTCTGGTCAGAAGAAAAGGAAATGGCGGCTAGTGTTTATGTTAAAGAAACTTTAAACACGCTACACGTTTGAACATGAACAAATGTAGTTAATCCAGAAGTTTTGAATGTCTTGTTTTAAAACTTAAGAAAAGCTTGCAAGTCAAGGAGAAAGTTGTCCCAAACCAAACTGCCCTGCTGACCATTTAGTCAATGAAAATACGATGCAAAATCACCAAAGAAACATAAACTGAACCTTCATTTGAATGGAGCAGGTTCTTGTTTACACTGCGATGAAGCTTTAACCACTCGATCCAAGGTTCTTCCTTCAATCAAGGCTACAGGAAAGAAACGCCATTAGGTTGTTTTTTTTATCTAACTGGCTACTGAACTCACTATTTTTTATTTTCTTAGATAATTCAGATATCATCACATTATTAAAGACAGAGAAGTGAGGAAAATGTAGATCTATTGGAGCTGATATCAGTGTTTGCCCAAATTACCTCCGTCACATGACGTGATTTTATTGAAGCCTTAATCTAAACAAAGTAGTTCCAGTTGTTCTTCAGTTACTCCAGAGTGGATAAATGTTTTTTAAATATGTGTGATGTGCCAATTATAAGATGAATCACGTTGATTCAATAAAAAAACAAAAAAAAACAATTAGGCATTACTAATTGTTTAGTAATGCCTAAACAATTAGGCATTGTTTAGGCATTACAATGCCTATAAATTTTATAAAATTGATACATTTTATAAATCAATTTTATAAATTAACTGGATTGTCTGTATCTGAAGATTTAATTTGGGAAAAATCTGGATTTTTTAAATTAATTTAAATTAAATTGCTATCAGAAGTATTAAAAACTGCAAAAGAATAAAAGCCCATTTCAGACTTTTCCAGACTGTGAGAACCATATTAAAGCTGCGGTATGTAACTTTAATTAGAAATATATTGTTGTTACATATTTGTTGTGACATTATGGTTTGAGACAGATAATCTGAAAACATTTAGCTTTTCTTCCTTCTCCCAGTGCTTGAAACAACCAATCACAGCCAGGAGGAGGGCCTTAGCGCTGTCAATCATCCTCCATGTGGCGCTGAAATATCTGATGATGTCATTATCTGAATTGACTGAATGTGGAACCTCTGGAGATGATAATGCAAAAGAGGATTCTTCACAAAAATCAAGGAAATTATGGACATCCCTGATCATCCTCTTCATGAGATTGTCAGTGTCTTCAGTCAGAGGTTTCAAGAAATTCACTGTAATACGGACTGCTACAGGAGCTCTTTCCTGCCAACAGCCATGAATTTCTATAATAATTCTGAAAACTTTGAATTGATATGAGTTACAACATTTAATTTCCCTTTTAGTATCAATAAAGAATTTTTGAATTAGAATGATGCCGTTTTTGCTAAAAATGATAAAAGTTGGTGCAATTACTGTTTATTATGACAGCAGAATGGATGAAGGCAGAAGATGGACTGAGCTGGATGGAGGGGGGAGTTCGACACAAACATGTCGTTCTTTGTTCCAAACTCTTGGCCCACTTTCTCCCAAACATCAGACTGCGTTCGCGCGCACACAGAAACATAATGTACGCCGCTTAAAGGGCCCTCTGTTCTCACCCACAGCCAGAACACATCCCGGCTCTCTGCACACAGTCCGAATTCATGAAGCCCTCACAAACACATGGAGCAGGAAATCGCCGCTCCGCACCCCACCTCAAGCTGCACAGCTGCGAAAACACGGCGGCTCGCTCAGCGAAACGCGCACGCACGCGCCGGCGTTTTCACACTCGTTCACCTTTAGCGGAGTGGACGTTCCTCGCGGCTACGCATGGGAAGAGTCTGAAGAAGGAATTCCAGGGTGGAGAATGCAGAGCGACGCTTGGATTGGATTTCACCACAGACATTCATGCAGCCCCCCTGTGCCACATTACTCGGGCCTTTTCACAGAAACCATTACACACTGACGCTGCTGCCCCAAACACAGGCTCATATTTCTTACTCCCACTCCCCAGTATAGGAAGCTTGCGACGGTCCAGGGAATGTTGGAGTAAAACAAAGACGGTGTCCATGCAACAGAAACGGGATCCGTAGCAGTCAGAGAAATACAAAAAAACACCAGGGGAAGGAGAAGAAAATCAAACTAAAAAGTTACAAAGATCCTGTATGTTGATTGGATCGTTTCTGGAAACAGTAGCTGATGAGTGGAGCTAAATGGGAAAAGGACTTTGACACAAAGTCACAGATTTGAAAACTTTCAATAGACAACTCATTATGGCAATTATCCGTGTCCAACTTCCACCGTCTTCTCCTCAGGAACTATTCCACAGATTTTTATCTTCCAAAAAATAACACAAAACAACAGAGTGAAACAATCCTGGTTTGAGAGAAAGAAGGAAAAGTCAGGAGTAGATTCCTGGTTTTTATCCTGGCGCTGATCTTTTTGTCCCCTGCGGTGAGTTAGGTGCCCCTGCAGCTGCCTGCTTGTGTGTGAGAGCTAAAGTAAGCTGGCATCCAATGTCAGTCCGAACGGAGCATGCTCACTGACGTCCTTCCCTGTCCCTCCGTTTACAACTCGTCACCCAAACAGAGACGACTCCAAACCTCCGACTGATTCCTGCTCCGAGTCTTATCGGCTCCCTCTCCTCTCCTTCCTGAGCACTTCCTTCCACGGTTATGTCAGCTTAAATCCTGCATATTTTCCCCTTTCTCCCGACTTTCTCCCCCCTCCCTTCGCCCAATGCTGGTTGTGCAAGTGTCAGATTTCAGTCTTGGTCTCACTGCAGGCTCTACCACCAGCTGCCCTCCCTGACACCATGCATCACTTTCTCACTGCTTTTCCTTTTTGTCCAGATCGCTTCTCTTTCTGCCTTTTGCCACAGTAACTGAATCAGATGGGAAATGAGGTATTCTCACAACAACTGAAAAACAAAACAAAACAAAAAAAAAACTCCTTTGGGATTTTGTTAAAAGGTATTTGCGCGTTACTTTCTGGGAATTTCAACACAAGCTCATTCCTGCGCAAAGAACCGAACCAAGCCAACCAGAACCAGCAAACTAAAATGAAACAAACCACAATCAGCTCCAGACTAAGAAGAAGGCAGAAAAAAAATCTCTATTTTCTCAAAGATAGTTTTAAATAGAGAGAAATTTATACCTTAATTTACGCGACCAGGATTTTGATGTAGGGCTGAAATGATGATTAATAAAACAATTATTGAAATAACTGCCAACTAATTTAGTAATTATTCATCGTTAACTGAGGAATGCTGACAAAATATATTTGCTGAAAGAACACACTAAGAGCAGCAATTAAGCCAAAACTACTAAAAAACTATTTTGCAATTAAAGAGGCAGTGTTATGAGTTTTCCAGCCACATAGTACCTTTTTATAGCATAATCAAGTAACTATTTTAGCTTCAATCGTTATAAAAAATGCTGTACTAAATATGACTTAAAAGAAATTTGACTTGAAATTGGGGCTGTGTCTCTTTAAGAAACTTCTGGAAGTTGTCACAACATGGCTCCTCTATTCACCCTTAAACAACATTTTTATCAGCATTTCACTGAGAAGTAGCTCATTTAATAAGCTCAGCTGATCAAGTTCCACCAGGGGTTTGCCAATTGCTGCCAGCTAGTCTGAAGGAGCTGAGTGAGGGAGTGGCAAGGAAAGGGCTGCTCTGTGAGGCGGCAGCTTGCAGGAGGAGCTTTGTCTTGAAAGCGGGGCTAGGTCCAACCAGGCGTTTTGCACAGCTGAATGGTTGCCATGGAGATTGGGATTTTTTCAAACATGCAGAAAAGAATCAAAGCAACACTTCAGGCAGGTTTTTGATGAGGGAATGACATTATAATGTGATTTTACATATTACTGCCACTTTAACAGAAATATAACAAGAATTATATTTTTCTGTAATTCCAACTCACAGAAGGGATGATGGAACTAAAAGTCAACTTTTGAAAGTATTTCCGCTGATTTGTAATTTTCTTTTTGGAAGAAAAAAATAATAAAATCCAAAAATTTTATCTGGTATGACACAAAAGAAATAAATAAAATACATCTTTAAAAAAATCTTGGATTTTATTTTTAAGCCATATTGCCCAGCCCTGGCGTTAAGTTGTCATAATTTCTGATCCGAGCTGCAGGATTTGTTTCGCACCCGTTCCACTACAGCTGGTCACATTATGACCAGACAGCAGCAGAAAAACGTGGACACAAAGAGACCCCGCTGCATCCCACATGCCAACTGTGAGCTGTAAAGCAGCAGCCGCGGTGAAACTGGCCCCTGCCCGAAGTGTGTCATTAAAGGGGCAGGCCGAGGGGAAACAACAATGAGCCATCTGGACCAGGCGGCAGTTCATCAGCAGCGACCCAAACACTTCATCACCTCCAGCCAGGAAGTTTACAAAGAGGAAGAGGGGACGAAGACGGGTCATTTACATTTTAAACATCTTTAATCTGTCACTCTAATGAAAACATCCGTGAGCTGTTGCTTCAGAAAGAGAAACTCCAAACCCGACGGGGTAAAACACGAGCTCGCATTTCCATATGAAACGAATGAAACGACGCCTGATGTCTCTTTCACTTACAGGCCTCACGCTGGGATGCAAGCAGCCGGCGAAAGCCAGAAAATCACTTTGATTACATCAAACATCCGTAAGCAATGAAGATATCACTGGAATATCTGACAGGTCAGATCTAATCTGCACAACTGATTAAAAAAAAGTAAAATAAATTTAAAAAATCCTTCAAGTGCTGCAGAGCAAAATAAATCAAAACCTCTAATGTAAACATTTCACTTCTTACTTTATACATGCTCTGATTCTTTAAATGTAAGCAGTTGGAAAAAAGAGGTTAGGTCAACACAAACATACCTAAAGGTGAAATTAATCCCTCCTCACAATAAATCAATTAATCACATGATAAATTAAAACTAACTCAATAATTTCCATTTGAATGATTTATTGTTTTTCTGTTTTTTCTACCAAAATCTGGATGATAAAAGTCTTTGGTCTCAACTAGCCCTGTTTTTAAGGACAATTTTGTTTCTATTTGTTGTCCTGTTTATTTATTTTGGATATTTAAAATGTCTTCCAGTTCCAGTGTTAAATGTCCATTGATCTTTGAGAGTGTGTTCTTATTATGTCATTACCATTATACTACTTGTTAGTTTTACTGTCTTCTCCACCATTTGTTCAATGAGAGTATCAATATAAATCAATAAATAAGGAAATATGATTAAATGCTGTTAGTTTGTGCAGTTTTGTGAAACTTATCACACTTTTTTATGTGACTGGTGTCCTAAAAAAAAGCATTTTGTCACCTTCCAAAAATAATGGCCTACGTCATTTTTTGCCAAAAGCGATAGTGGCAAAAAAAAAAAAAATCACTTTTGGAAAAAAATGACTTTGGTCATTATTTTAGGAAGGTGTTTGTGTTTGTTGGTATATAATTGCTGTATCACTCAGTAGCAGCCATAAGCTTGCTTGAAAAAGAAGAAATAAATCGTTCTAATTGTCACTTTTGTCTTTGTCACAATAATACCACAAAATGTTGGGATATTTAAATGCATTTCGCCCAGAACTGACTGTCTGCATCAAGATGAACCCAGTTCTGGTCACTGAATGTAGCCTAACAGCTGAAAATCTTGACATTCTTTTATTAAGATTTGATTCCTCAAGTCTTCTTTTCTGGGAGAAAACATACACAAGATGGAGGCGGATCTGAATTGTGTTGCCGTCTCAGATTTATCCACCACTACAAAGAAAAAACAAGTTTGTTCACTCAGAGTTCTGAGTGTTTTCCTCATTTGAACGTTGCAACCTGTAGTTGATCTTTTAATTTGCACAAGCATGCAGCGCCGTCGCTGAGGATCAAATCTCCGTTTCTGCACGTCATGGATGGCAGGTGTACTGAAAGGGAAGATGCTGACGGTAAAGACACTTCAGCATCTGAGTCTGCACTGCCTTTTAAAGACAAATTGCAAGCAGCACCGTCATCGGGCGAGAGGCAGGGTTCATTCTGAACGGGTCACCAGTCCATCACAGGTCAACATACACAGGACAATTTACAGACACCAACCAACCCAACAGTCAGGTGTTTGGGCAGAGAGAGGTCTACACTTTCAGGATCAAACTGGATTTGGATGAGAGTAAAAATTGATAATCTAAGGGAGTTTCGCATCCGATAGTCCGGTAGATTCAGCTCAATTGGGGACCAGAATTGCAACATTTGTTACATTTTCTGCTGCTGCAGTTTGTTTTCACACTGACCTGTGTCAAACGATCAGAAGCCCTGTTCCCCTCCTTGCCTGTGGGGGCGCTGCACAAAGAACCACTGAAGGAAACGACACGAAAACCTCAAAAGACATGAGCGCAACTTCCTTCTTCACAAAATGTAAACAAAAATGGAGTGGTGTCAGATTGTAGAGGTAGTAGGATTTATTTTTTGTCTTTGTTCTTCCTCTAGCATTGTTTGTTTTGGTTGTATTTACCCAGAATGCCTTGCGCTACAGTTCACTTTCTGGTTTTGGAGCATCTCTGGTCTGCCCAGCACTCACAACCCATTTCACTTCAACCAAACCGAGGCCGAGGTTTTTAGGCGGACCAGAGTTCACTTATTTGGTCCGTATTCACACCTCCCCCAAATAAATCTGATTTTCTAGACAAATTCAATTAAAGCGAACTAAACAGAGCTGGTGTAAACGCACCCTAATAGATTCAGCAACAGCAGGGAACCAAATTCAGCTCCTTAAGTAAACATAAAGGGATTTTCTCCTGCATTCGGGGAGTGTTGGTGTTTTTAATTCTGCTTCCCGATCTTATACACAAGAGGAAAAAACAACAGCAACGCCTCTAGACAGTTTATTACCATGGTGGCGTAATATGAGGTAGGAAGAGCAGAGCAAAGACAATCCCCGACCCATGCACAGAAAAAAAGCCTCACTCCATCAATGATGTAATAAAACAAACAAAAGATGTGAACCATACACACATTCACAAAGAGAGATCTAAAAATGACCAAAAAATAAATAAAAGTCACTTTGGGATCAGCAGAAGAGCTTTCAGAATCTGTTTGCTCTCCAAGCAAACATTTACACACTGAGACGGATTAAAAATTAAAATAAAAAATGTCTCAAAAACACACAAAAACAGAAAATCACAACCAGAAACCAGAAGTTGTTTGTTAAATATCGCAAACCACTTCCAAGGTTTTATTTCAACAAAACTCTACTAAAGAAGCCCTTAAACAACCAAATGTGTTGCAAAGTACATAAGCAGGCGAGAAAAAAGTGAAAAAAGAGAAGCAGCCCGGGTGAATGACAAATTTAGATTTTAGGGAAAGCAAACACACAATCTGACAGTTTTAAATGACATGGCAGATGGTTTTGTGATCAAACAAGTTTCTATTCTCCTTACATCATTGGCCACCGCTAACAACAGATCTCAACCCAACAAATACTACACTCAACATAACCGAGCGCTGGAGTTCCTCACCACATTGCTTGGGATTTGTTGCCGCGCGCTTGCGCAGTGTGAACGAAAGAAGAGGTCTGCTGCACACGCAGGCTGTGAAATGAGATAGAGGTGATCGGTTTTGGTGAACGTCAACAAGAAAGTGATTGGTGATCACCGATCATACACATTCCATGGAAATCAGCCGATTATGATCGGTGGCCGATCGATTGGCACACCTCTATTTATAACCAAACTAAATGTAAACATGTAGCTATGGCATGCAAAGTGTGTTATTCTATGCTCAAATTGATATTGTGTATGAAAGTTTTTATTTTTTTTTACGGTTGGCGAGCCACAGGAAAATTTCCACCTTGTTGGACAATAAAGTTTTATTCCATCCTATCCAAAAACAATAATAAATATCCAGAAAAAAGCATGGAAAAATAAAAAAAATTACTCAATATTTGGATAAAAATTCAACAAACTTTACATGCCCTTTTAATTCTGATTACCTGAACACGTCACTGCACCAATTTACATACAATCAGCAAAATGAAACAAAACAAATCACTTAGAGTGATTTCCTGGGACGACGCAAGAGAAATTGGGTAACACATTTCGCGGTTCAAAGACCCAAACTCAAATGGATCAACATTCCCGATCATACCAAAGAATTGACCTCAGACAGCAGCTCCTGACCTTCAACAGTTCACTGAAAGGACAAATACCAACCAGCGCAGCGGCAGTTCTCTCCTCTGAGCAGCAGAAAGGTAAAACTCTCAGGAATGCAACAATGAGTCAAAACCCATTCAGGTTTCTGCTCACCGGGTCATACGATGCAGGAAACAAATGGGAGAACTAAATAATTAACTGTAAATCAAGACTGATAAAGTCAAAATGAAAAGGAAGTCCTTTTGTTTATTTAAACTAATAACATAAAAATTCACATCCCTGGTGTGACGGAACCAGACTGAAGTCTCTGTTTTTCTTCAGAATCACAGCTTATCCTGCATCTGAGCATCAGCTGGAAATATTCGACCAAACTCAAGAGTTCAGCGCTCTAAATCCACTCAAATGTCCCAGGAAATCAGCTAATTATCACGTCTGAACCTGGAAAAAACTAGAGATGTAACAATATAATATCAATAACCGTATCGGGTCCAATATCAGAAAAAAAAAAAAAACACTATTCAGTGTAATTCTACGCTTTGTGCTCTGAGCGACGTCATGCTTTATTTATTTCACATTATGTTTGAATTGCCTAATTGCACTTTCTGAGCCACTTGAACGAAGGTTTGTTGCAATTTATTGTTACATGTTTGACCAAAGTAGTCAACCTATTGTTTCAGTTTCTGTATTAATTTATTTTACATTGGCTTTTATTTTCCTAATTGTTCTGACTGAACAAATTAAAGTTGTTTTTATATGTTTGACCAAACTTATGAAGCTATTGGAGTATTTAAGTGTGCTGATGCAAATTTGCAATTTAGTACATTTATGTCAGTATTAAAAAATAAAATAAAATTTAAGTCAATTCAGCAATGCTTTTCTGTATTGAATTGGAGGACATTTGATACCGATAACTGTATCGGTATCAAAAGTGAAAAAAGTAGATTGGTGCTTAAACAGACCATGGTTCCTGTATTTCTATTAAACTATTAGATATTATTTGCAAAACATTACAAAGCAGCAGTTTGATATTTGATTTGTGCTAGAGCTAAATTAGCACCGGTTCTTTCTGGCAGTTGCACAATAAACCGGTTCTTTCTGAGCTCTGACTTTGAGTCGGACCAGAACAACTTTGGACTTATTGAGGACAAAACAAATCCAGATCTTATGACCACCATGTTTAAATCTACACACTTAGCTTCAGATTAATCTGTCTACTTTAAGACCAAAATAACAAGCTCATCATGAAGAATGAGATTACCATCAGAACAACATGAGCTCACTGTTGGTCATCTCGCCGTAGTTTATTTTGATATTGACCATTGTGGTGTTTAAGTAGTTCAACAAGCCACAAAAAGCTGCTCAAACTGCTCATATATTTCCTGAATTCAAGAATGCCATTTATGTTTTGGTTCCGAAATATTGACTTTTAATTTCAATCTGGATGTTGTGGTAAACTGTTATTTACCAGAGTCAATTTGATGAGAGATCAGCTGATCTGATTGGCCCAAACTACCGCTGCTTGTTATTTAAAACAGCATCAATAAATCAGAACGGCTGAAATATACAATGAAAAAAAAATAAATAAATAAATTTGACCACTACTTGGTGGGAGACCACTTCAATGGAAACAGTTTTAGGTCTCCACTAGAGTCTGTTTAGGGTTTTCTGCAATCAGAGAGCCAGGATGTGGGCATAACATTAAAACCTGACTTTAAAAAGTTAAGATTTAATCTAAAACTGTTTAAAAAAAAGAGAGATAACTAAAGATCCAACAATACAGAACTATGAACAAAGATACTCAAAAACAGCTTACATATACATAAAACTACCATAAAACAAAATTAGTGAATTAGTGCATTGTTGCATTCGGGGAGAAGCCATTTTTGAGTATATGTTGTAAATATCGCCATATTTATATTCTATTTATATTATACTGCAATGTTTTTGGAGAAGCTTTTTTACTTTAATCTCACTGTACTGAGTAAAATGACAATAAATTCAATCATCAAATCATTCAACAATACATAAAAATGAAAGAAATGAGTGAAATATTGATCTTAAATTATTTGTTTTTATCTGGCCTTTAAAAGAGATCACAGAAAGTATTTGCAGTGTCATGTAGAGCTAACCTGCTTATCATCTGAAAATATGGTGATCAATAGTCAAACCAACTTCTGACAGTTCATTAATCCAGGTTTATGGTTCCAGAGTTGGTGCTTTACCAGTGTAAACGGAAAGAACTTGAACTTTGATTAAAAAATTAAATAAATAAAAAACACAAAAAGAAAGAGAAACTCAAGTTCTTTCAGGTTTGGCATCTCTTGTCCAAACTCTCAGAGATAGAAGCTGGCATTACATTTACTGATGAGGAATGGAGAATGAAGGAAGGCAATTCACAGTAAAAAAAAACTGAATTAAAACCAGGTTCAAGGTCTGAATGTACCTTTCTGTGAGCCGTGCTCGTATTTGTGATGTTTTAGCTCAGTTCAACCCCAGAATACACACTCTGAAGTTCGGCCATGCAGGGGGCGATAATGTAGCGGCTTCCACAAAGTCCATTTAGAAGAGAAGAAGAAAAGAACAAACGACGTGATTTCTCACCAGGTACTCATTGTGGCTTTGAGTCCTAGATAAAAAGATCAAAATGAGCAACAGCACAATCTGTCCCCTCATAGATGGCGTGTCACAACAGCAGCGCACACTTTACCTTTTCTTGGAGCATGAGTTGAGCACTTAGTTACATTTTACAAGCAAGCCTGTCACGATAACAATAAATTGCAACAATTTTAGAAATTAAGATGCTATTTTAGACCAAAGTGAAGACTTTTGTCATCCAATTTTTGGTAGAACAAGAGAAAACAGAAAAACAATAAATAATGGAAATTATTGAGTTTCATTTAGTTTATCAGGCGATTAATTTGTTTATTGCGACAGGCATTGTAAAAATTTGCAAGTTTTGACAATACATTGTTCCACATATTATTGCAATAAACAATAACATTGTGTTTTGAGACCATTTTCAAGTAATATAATAATAATGGAATAATAATGTAAGAACACATTCTCAAAGATCGCAAGATGTAAAATTTCAGTGGTTTAACACTGGAACTGTAGGACATTAATAAAACTTAAACATGTGATTAATTGATTTATTGCAACAGGCCTAGTAAAAATCATCAAAAGTTATCTATACAGTAAATGTAGTTTCTCTGCGTCAACCCTGCCACGCAGGCCGAGCTTCATGTCTGTAGTTACACAGCATGTCAAACGTCTTGGCTGTAGTTCTGCACACCAACCAACTCTGGACAGAACTGATCCCCGAGAGGATTACTCAAATCCCAGCGTCAAACGTTTCCTACTGCCTTACAACCAGGACTGCCATCAGCCCAAAATATGCCTAATGATGGATGCCGACGAGAAACCTCAGACCACAACAAAGAACCAACAGCTGGGTCTGGATTGCTCCAGAAACCGGACTGTACCTGGACTCAGGAAACCATGGAGCACCTCTCACTTTCTCCATGTTTTGGGTTTATACGTAGGAATGTGTTTTACTTCACAGAAACTATAAGAGAGAAGACTGGAAGGCAGATCACTTCACACACAAAAACATTATATTACCAAACAGGATTAGGCTTTAATATCACTGCCATGGTATAATGATTGAGATCATTTCCAGTATTCCACATTAACTGAATCCAATGGGAATGAAAACTGAAAGAGATGAAAACTACTTTTCTGCTAGTTGTGTTGGCTTAATAAAACTCTGCACAGAACAGATTTGGCTTTCAAAAGCTCATTAGGCTTTAAAGAGGATCAATAGTCAATTGACTCGTGATGTTAGCAGCCTGCAATAATGCATTTTGGTACAAATCTAATAACTATTCCTCAAATTTGTTTGGCTTTTAGTTTTAATTTGTAGGTTAATGTCAGATTGTGGAAAAATGATCTTAATTATTGTCTATTGAAATGGTTTTTCAGATATTATGGATCCAAAACAATTTGCGATTAATTTGTCAAATGACTAAACATGAATGTTGGAAAGAATCTGAGCAGGTTTGTTGTATTGTTGTTTTTTTAATGGTTGATGAGTCAGTTGGAGCAGCAGAGCAGATAAAGAGCTACAGATGAATGCAGGTTAATTGCAACTACAAGCACACTGCCGATATTTTAGTTATAATGGGGATGTTTACCTCTGATCAAGAGGTTTTTTTCAATACAGAGACTGGTACAGATATTAATATTAGATTGGTGCATATCTACTAAAAAGTAACAGCTCTACTTTGGGGGTTGAAACAATTAATCAGATTAATCAATTATTTAAATAATCTTCAAATAATTTAGCAATCAAATAACTGTTAACTGGAGCTTATAGACTAAAAAAAGGCAATTTCCTGCAAGAACACTAAAATATATATAAAAAAAAAATTCTTAACATCGGCCAGTATCGTTGTTAAAGCCGATAAATCATTACATCCTTATTCATAACAGAACAATGTTTACCTGAGCCAGAGTGGGACCGATATGACAATATGGGCCAATACCAATATTATAATTATTGCCATTATGTCCAATTTAACTGATATCTACATGACCAAACAAATACCAAATGATCAACCTTCTCCTGAAACACATACTTCAACAAGATAGAAATAAACATTGATTGTTTATATCGGTCCAGTTTTAATTATGGAACCAATATTGAAATTAATGAAGACACATTGTACATTATAAGCACTGAAATGTTTACCTGAACTAATACATACAAAATAGGCGTATAATTTGGCTTGTAGCAGTGCATAATAAATAAATTCCAGTTCACAATAAATTTTGACATTGCAGTCAAAGTTATGTTTCCAAAACATCTAAATCGCCATAGTTTGGAACTGTTGCACTGACATAGGGGTGGGCATTATCGTTTATCATTTATTAGAAAATTTCTTACCATTAAAATGATTTTGATTTATCGTTGTCACGGTAAATTCTAAATAATGATTTTTTAAAAACCCAAAACTGTCCGTATTGTTAGGAATGTTATTTTTTTCACCATTTATTGACATTTTTCTAGAAATATCAATAATAAATATTAATGCATCTGACAATATTTACGAAATACAGTTGCCAGTGTGACACAAATCACACTGTTTTTAGTGACTGGTGTCCTAAAGAAACGTGTTAAACATGGGAATGTTTTTCAAGAGCATCATTGTGTTTTTCCGGCTCTGATTGCTTGCCATGCAGTCACAGTCCTACAGTTACCTAACAAAAAGAAGTAAATAATTCTTATCGCTTTTCTCTTAATCACGACAGCACCACAAAATATCGTGATAAAACTTTAAGTCTATATCGCCCACACCTACACCGACGATATTTTCTTACTGTACTGTATAACGACAAGCAAGCACATATAAAACAAACAACCAACAAATACCTGCACAAGAATGAAGCGGGAAAAAATGCTTTATTCAAACAGTTGTGTTGGAAAACTAAAAAAAGTATGCAAAGACGAACTAAACTAGCTCATAAAATGCTAGATAAAATATGTTGAGGATGCTCAGATGAACTGGGAAGAAACTGTTCCCATACCGGTATCGCGGTACGGGTTCCTGAGACCGGTTGTTCTTGCTTAAAGGTTGTCCCTTTAAACCCAAACACCACGCCAACTTATCTGATTTTCTACTCACAGCCAAAAGCATCTCCATCTACAGGTGCTTGGTAAGTGAACCTGATCCTAGTGATGCAGGAGAAGCTGCAGACCCACGCAGTCACCGTGGAACTCAGTGCAGCCACAACGATCACCGTGGATTGGGTGAACGTAACTCAACGCCTTCTCCACAGTAAAACCAGTTAAGTACTAGAGAGAAGCTTTAAGCCCACACCCCGACCAGTTCCTGCAGATCTGAGCGGCCCGGTTTGTCGGTGCTCTCGCCGTTACAGACAGCAGAGGCCTCCGTAGCGCCGTAAACCCGGATCAGATTAGCCGTTAGCTCTTAGCTCAATCCGTACCAGACAAAAAAGGAAATAACCGGGTGCAATTTCAACAACCTTCCAGTCAATATTAACACCAGTGGATCTTTTGTAAATGCTTGTCACCCGACTGCAGACCGTAAAACAGCGCCGTTTTAAAGGGATAACCACTCCTCCTGTTAGCACGGAGCTAATGGCTGAAGCTAACGTCTGCTGTTGTTTTCACCGAAGGAGGCTGCTCTGAAAAACCCGGTGCTGATCTCGCTAAAATCCTCTGCTCACCTTTGAAAGACGGCTGCTTCAGCTCACAACGGATCACTGAGCGGGTGAACGGCGAGGAGACGGAGCCAGGGTCCCTGTTTGTCGTCTTTCCTCCGTCTGCTCGGTGAACACATCGGAGCTCCGACCCAGACAGACTCCAGGCGCTTAGTAGCAGCCGGGGCGCGCGCGTGCTCAAGTCTTTTTGTCGGGAGCGAGCGCAGCACGAATCTCGCTGATACCAGGGGCGTTGATAGGAGATGGGGACAAGGGGGGCTAGCCCAGCATGGCAAATGGGTGACATTTAAAATGAAAAAAAAAATATGCACATAACAACTAGAAAAAATAACAAATAAATAAAAGGAGCTCAAATCTGACTGATTAACCCTATTTTCTGGTGACCAGAGGTGGGTAGAGCACCCAAACTTGTACTTGGGTAAAGTAGCCCTACTTCAACATATTTTTACTCAAGTAAAAGCAAAATGTACCCATCCAAAAATTAACTCAAGAAAGAATAAAAAAAAAGTTATTTGGTAAAAAGGCTGAGTAACTGATTATAACATCTGATTTAAAATGATAATCTGACAAAAACAGATACAAAGTTGTGTGTAAATTCTGGTATTTTCAAAACTGAAATAAAAAGAATTAAAACTATAAACAGCATAATTGCAACAAAGCAAATTCAGGCAGAAAAAACTTTTCCATAATTAATATAAAAATACACACACACACAGACTCGCACACACGCACCCCCCCACCCCCAACACACATATGTATATATTTATTTATTCATGTATTTATTTAATATATATGTAATATATGTAATATATATATATATATATATATATATATATATATTATTATTTTTTTTTTTTTTTTTTTTTTTTTTTTTTTTTTTTTTTTTATATAAGAGGTTTTTTATTTTTTAAGCCTCC
>CAEGAG010088172.1:0-21850 GCA_903067065.1 Brachyrhaphis terrabensis | reverse complement strand
CTACTACTCAAGTAGCCCTGATCGGAGAGGCTATATGCAAAGACTGAGGGAGGAATGGTTACTTCGACATCCCCAGTTCACACTAAGTGCTAAACAACTAGTAGCTCAGTGTTCAAACATCCGCAAACGGCAACTGCAAGAGGACGGTTACAAATACCTGGGGATATGCAATGAGATCACAAGAAAAAGAGCCACAGCCAAATACCTCCAACCTTCCACCCCAAATCCAGCACCCTGAGACTGTACACGAGCCGCAAAGAAGGAGGCAGAGGACTAGTGAGTGTGAGAACCACTGTCCAAGACGAAACATCCAAGATCCATAGCTACATCAGAGACAAAGCCTCAACAGACAATGAAGAGCAAATGTTTCCAAAGCACAGTTAAAGACTTGCTGGTAAATACATTTATGGGGGGAACAGATTATTTCAGGTGGCTAAAATATATGGTTCCCCCCTCATTACTCTGGCAAATAATGACAAAATGTCACCAAATCCACTGGATTTATTGATGATAAAGAGAGGAATAAGCACAGTGAAAGACTTTCTGGTAAGTTAATTTGTTCCCATGTTATACAGGAGGAACAAATTATTTCAGGCAGCTAAAACAGCTAATATATATGGTTCCCCTCTCATAACTTTGTCAAATAATGATCAAATGTCACCAAATCCACAGGATTCGTTATTGATGATGAGAGGAATACGCACGTTAAAGACTTGAAGGTAAATTAATTTATTCCCATGTTATGGAGGGGGAACGGATTATTTCAGGTGGCTACAACAGCTCAAATATATGGTTCCCCCCTCATAACTTTGTCAAATAAAGAGTAAATGTTTTCAAACTTGCATGATTTGTTTTTGATGATGAAAGGAATAAACAGAGTTAAAGACTGACAGGTAAATTATTTTGTTCCCATTTTATGGAGTGGGAACAGGTTATTTCAAGCAGCTGAAATATCTATTCTCCTCTCATCCCCCCATAACTTTGGGGAATAAAGAGCAACTGTTTCAAAATTCTCAAAAATTGTAATGTGTGATAGCATGCAGTATACTAGAAATTTCCTTAATCCATTAATCTGTCATCTTTTACATTAGAACGGGACATCTAGAAAGTCTACACTCTCATCTTTTCAGGAAGTCTTAATGTTTGTGCCCTGCTATCAAGCAGCTTCCATCCTCTTATATCAGCAATGAAAAATCATAAATACACACTAAGTGTTGGAAAACTGTGTTTGGTGACTGACTTTTATTTGTCAGGCTTAAGTGACAAAAGTTGGAGAAAGACCGATTCTCTTTGCATTTAAAATAACAAAACAGCGTAAGAAGACCTCGTTTATTTATTTATTTTACAATTTTGTAAACGGCAGCTGCCGATTAAACTGAATGTTACAACCTTGACATGATTATATGAGTTATTTTACCGAGAAATCGATCAGAAGCTACATGAAAATGGTCAGATCTGCCAAATCTGCCTCTCTGGCTGCAATGCGTGCTCCCGACACAGGGGGAACAGATTTTCACAGGGGAACAGAATTTCGCACAAGACCGGTTTAAAGGCTCCAATTGTCCACTGAGCTTATACCGAGCTATGTCAGTTTGCATTGTAGACACCCCCATAAAAAAAGTCTCATTAGGTCTTTTCTCTACACCCACGACTCCCTAACGAGTCATTTTGTTTTGGAAATCGTTTCTTTAGTACTTTTTCAAGTTACAAGTTTTTTGTTTTTGATTTTTACTTATGTTTTAATAAAAAGGTCGCCTTGCATATGCAAGTTAGAGGGATCTATTCATTTAAAAATGTATGTCCCAAGAACAATATAAATTTATAACTATTAATGTTCACGGGTTACAAAATCCAATCAAAAAAGGAAAGTTCATAGCTAAGACAAAGAGAGAACAGCAACTCATCATCTGGCAAGAAACCCATTTAACAAAAGAGAACCATGAAAAATTATTTTAAAAATGGGGTATATAAAGACATTTTATTCTTCCCATCCAGATAGACACACTAGGGGCATGGCAATACTGGTAAATAATGTGAGACAAAGAGAGACACATTCCGGAGGGAATGCCATCCATTGGCTAAGGAGTTAACCTTTTGTGTCACTCTGGGGTATACTTGAAATTATATTTAGATGCTCATCCTAAGACAACAATATGGAGACTTAACACAGCTCTGTTAAACAATAATAAATTTGAGGAATTCATTAACAAGGAATTTATGAAATATGTAGAATTTAATAACAGCACAGAAATGTCTCCAAGTACATTATAAGATGCAGCAATAGCAGTACAGCTTGGGAAAATTATAACGTGGGCATTAAGGAAGAAGAAAGAAAAATCTGAGCAATTCAATGACCTGACTAAACAGCTAAACAAATTAGAGCAGAACCATATTGAAACCAAAGACCCTACTCTACTACAGCAGATTGCTGCGATAAAAGTGGAACTAAATAAGAAGCTCAATGACAAGGTGATACTTAGTCTAAAATATATTAAACAAACTTATAAAAATGGACCTTGAGCAAAAAAAAATATTGGCCTGACGACTAAAACAAATAGACAGATCCATCCTTAAAATTAAAAAAAAACATTTCCAACCAGATGTGTTTCATACCAGACAAAATACATAAGTCATTTCAATCTGGAAAGACTCAGACAGAGAAGGGACAACAATTAGAAGAGTTTAATGACATAAAGGAAATACAGTCTTTGGCGCTCGGGCCCCGGCTGGGAGCATCAATTATCGCAAGCCTTGCGATAAGCTCGGATGAGCATCCCCGATGCTGATGGGAACGTCATCCCCCCAGGACCCGACACTGGTGGTGGAGGATGGTGAAGAATAAGGCCGGATGGAGGTGAAGAGGTGGTGGAGGGTTGAACTCTGCTGGCTTGGGCACTGCTGGAAAGCGGAAGACGCCATGGATAGTGGTCCTTATCAGCTGGGACTTGGACGGTGATTGGACATGACGTGTCTTGGACCAGTGTTGATTAATCAACGGTGATGAGCAGGAAGCACCGGCTGGATGAAGCAGGTGGGGCTAAAAGAGTCTTCCAGTTTGAATTTGCGCCTAGGCTTCATTTGAAATATATCATAGAAAATTATATAGTCAACCCTAATTAACAGAGCTTTCCTCAGTAAAGCAGTTTCTAGACTCTTTGGCTTTCACTTCAATTGTCATGGAGCAAAATAAAAGGATATCTGCAGATATAATACCAGCAGAGGTCAATAGGTAAGGCACCAGGAGGAGAAGGATTACCAGCTGAATGGTATACAATTTTGGGGAAGTTTATAACACCTTTGCTGTTAAAATGTTTTAACCATGTGCTTAAAGGAGGTGAGACTCCACCATCCTGGAAGTAAGCAACAAGCGCTGATGGGCGGAATAGGGCAGGACCACCGCCTCCAAATAGTCCTCCATGGCGTCGATGAGTTTACCTGGGTCCATGATGTTATGAGCAAGCCTCACTGTATCGGTTCTGGTCGGGTCCTTCTGTCATGAAGTGGTGTGGTGAGGTGGTGAGGCAAACGCTGGAGACCCAGGTAAGATGATTATGGTGATTTAATGAAGATAAATATATACAAATAGTCCAGCAATCCGTGGCAGCACTGCTTGAGCGGAACACAGGGGCTAAATCACAGGTAGCGCACGGCAAACGGGTGGACAAAGCATCAGACTGGCAAACATCAGACGTTCCACAACCGTGGCAGCACTGCTAAGCAGAACACAGAGGCTTAACGCAGGTAGCACACGGCAAACGAGTGGATTAAGCACAGACTGGCAGACAAGACGAACGCAGACAACGACAAGGAACACAGGACACAGGTGACACTAAATACACGAAGGGTAATCAGGGAACGAGACACACCTGGGAATCAATCAAGGGGAGGCCAGGACAACACGGAGAGCACAGAGACACAGAACTCGAAATAAATACATAGAAAACTCGAAAATAAACACAGAAAAACACAGATCCTGACAATATTCACTTCAATAATTGTCAGTAGACTATAAAATAGTATCCCTGAACTGATAGATACAGACCAGACAGGACTTATTAAAAATAGACGTACACAGGACGCTATACATTATGAGCAGAAATAATTTGAAATCTTTAGCAATCAGTTTCGATGCTGAAAAAAAGTCTTTGATTCTGTACGATGGGAATGCTTATGTCTGGTTCTATAATATTTTGGCTTTACTAATGCAATCATAAGTTGTTTGAAATCAATATACAATCCACCAGTAGCCCAGATCGAAATAAAGGGATTCAGGCACAATCCCTCTGGAACAATAATGCCCAGTTAGCCCAATTTTCTTTGGACTTTTTTATAGAGCCACTTGCTCAAAAAGTTAGGGAAGATAAAGAAATTAAGGGAATCCTATTTAAAGGAAGATAATATAAATCATGTCTATACTCTGAAGATGTTCTGATGCCAGTCTACCTAATATCATGTCCTGCCTCCACCAATTTGGTCTTCACTCAGGTTATAAATTAAATATTGAAAAAACTCAGACCCTGTGCTTTAACTACTAACCATGGGAGGATATAAGTAATCGGTTTAAATTGAAATGGAAAACAAAAACCATTAAATATTTAGCCATTAATATTACTGAAAATCTAAACAAAAAATCCAAAGCAAATTATGGCACTATGACTATTAAAGGAAAAAATTGCTTGGACAGATGGGCTCCCTTGACGCTCGATTTATACAACCGAATAGAAATCCTAAAAATGATCATTTTACCTCAACCGTTATTCCTTTTTCAATCTTTATTATTAGAAATTCTTACCAAGCAGTTTAATGAGTGGAACTGTTAAACTTATTCTGCCAGGTTTACATGGCAGAATAAGAAACCAAAGGTAAAATATAAAACATTACAATTACCAAAAGATAAAGGAGGAATGTCACTTCCATGTTGGGAAAATTATTATAGAGCAGTACAACTGCAGTATGCAGTTTACTGGTGTGAAGAGGGGTATGAAGCAGAAAGGAAAGAACTAGAATTAAGTCAAATTGACATCCCCCAACAACTTCTGCTGGATGAAACACCTCAAGACTACATATTCAGATGGGTTGTGTGTTTCTGCAAAAGTCCCTCTCCCATCTGGCTCAGAGAGTTCCGTAACCCTCTTTTAGAGAGGAAAACATGATTATTAAGATGGATTGAGCACAATAGGGATTTTGTGTCAGCACAACTTGACTTAAGATTCAAAGAATTGCCTAGAAAAGGCATTACATGACACTACGTGATCTCTTCTGGAACTGACCTGGAAAGTTTCCAACAACTGCAGGAAAAATTTCACCTTGACAAGCGAGACTTTTTCAGATATTTGCAGCTCAGACATCACTTTAATAAAAACATTAAAATATTGGAAAAAAATTATCAGGACCTCATTAATATCTTTATTGACTCCTATAAAGGTAAATCTTATAAGAAGAGGTTGTCCAGTGTGCTTAGAAGCCAATAAAAACCATCAACATTATATATTAAAAATATATTGGAAAGGGAGACAAAAATAATGCAGATGGAGGATAAGTGGCTAAACATTTGCCAAATTAACTCCACCACAGCTCAAGACATTGGAGGGATTTTTTGTGGAAGAATATTGTCAGTTTTTTTATAACCCCCAAAAGAACATACTCTCAGACTGGCAGAGCTGAAACTGGGCATTGTTGGAGATGATGGGGCTGCCTATTGCCTATTGATTTATTGCTATTGGTTAAAGGTAGTCAAAGAGATAAGGGTAATTCTTAGTTTTGAAATTGAGCACAAATTTCAAACTATATATTTATGTAATTTACCAAATTAATTCAACTTTCAGAATAAATACCTTTTGAAGATTCTACTGACAGAAGGGAAGAAATTAATGACAAGAAAATGGCTTAGTGGGAGCTCACAAACATTGAGAAACTGGTCAGCCACAGTAGTTAGTTTGACCTTTTTGTGATGCATTGCTGTTTCCCTCCTTTGGTGACCTATCTGTACTGAGTGATATGCATGTTGTGATGTTGCTGTTGTGGTTTGCCTTGTTGTAAGAGTATAAAAATCATATTGAAAATAAAGGATATATATATATATATATATAAGTAGTTTGACAATTTGTGGATCAAGTGGGTGAAGAAGAGCAGCAGAGTTCAAGAGGATCAGGAACAATTCAGAAGATGACATCTGGCATTGAAAACAAACCAGGTCCACAAAAGAGGAAGCATCAGAGCTCTTCTAACATCCAACAACTAGAGATCAATAATCTAGAAGGAAGAACAATGAATGCCAAGTACCTTCACTTGGGGAGACTTGAAGAAAATCAACTGGAATCAGTGTACTACCAAAGAGCAAAGAAACTGACAATCCTTGGTTTCCTCTACTACTCCAAGCTTGAATTATTGCAGTCAGAGTCTTTTACTCTCACTGCCTGCTTATTGACCTTTTGCACGTGACGTCGTGCTCTTCAGAACTCTGCCCACTCTGCCATGATGGACGTCAAAACAACTAATGCATTCTTGAAAAGTGTAACTTGATTCTTGTGCGTCTTATGCATGTTATTTGGTGAATGCTCATGTTCTTGATAAGTCAAGTCTTAAATAGCTTAAACAAATCTACATTATGCCACGCCGCCGATCGCATTTTGGTTCACTTTTATGTTCTTCGTCACCAACCCTGACAAATTTAGCAGCTGAAGATGTGCCACCTACCAATGTGAAACTGGTAGAATATCCTGATGAAGGGTTTTGGTACATTGACATCCACTACGGATTTATCAGGTAGGATATTCTGAAGAAACTGGTTTACTGTAAGAATTTTTTTATTTTATTTTGTTTATGTTCCTAGTCTATTGAGTCTCTGTGTTGACCTGTTATGCCCTTTATTGTCTCCAGCTGTCCCTCATTATCTTTATTACTCCTCTGTCATTCGGTAAATCATGACACTTTTAATGCAAAGTTGACATTATTTAAAATGTCTTTGTTATGACAATTTGTCATTAACCAAGAAATCATAATCTGACATAAATTTGTTATAAAAGTATTACTGATTAAACTTTAAAAATTATGTAGCTTTATGTTATTAATGTGTGTACTGAAGCATGTAATGTACAAAGTAGCAAAGCAGAATAATAAAAGACATTGATAAGTAACTAAAAAGTGTACTTCATTAGCAATTATAGTAAGCCAAAAGTTTAATTGGAGTATACTGTGATCACACTGCTAATATTTAGTATATATAATGCTTATATTTAGAAGACATTTTAAATATATTTTAAATGTAATTTGCTCACAAAAATGGTACATTTAAGATATACTAATCAAGCATGTTTGTATTATATAAAAGTGTTATACTTAAAGTACACTAAGTATACTTTTGGTTGTTCCAAATAAAAGCATGTGATAGTACACTTAGTACACTTTAAATTGTGATTTTTGTATAATGTAAATACAATTAAAATACATTAAGCACAAACTAGTTGTTCCAAAATAACATGCTTCGAGTAAAATAATCCTTAACAAACTTGAAGTATATTGATATTAGTTTGGCTTCAAGTATGCTAAGATTTAATATACATAGCATATATTTTTCACAAGGGTTCACATGATCTGCAGAATCTTAACAGCACATCTGTAGTCAAGTGCTGCCTCATTTAAACTCAGCTTCAACTGGCCATCCTCTGAAATTGTGTGAGGTTCTTGCTCTTCATCTGCAGTAATTGGTGTAAACAAATATTAACAATAGGAATTTCTCTCTGCTTGTGTCCCACCTCAGACCTGCGACGAATGACAGCTGGTTTCATGGGAATGGCAGTGGCTATCATTCTGTTTGGCTGGATCATTGGCTTGCTCGGCTGTTGTTGGGATAGAGGTCTCATGCAATATGTGGCTGGCCTGCTCTTCCTCATGGGAGGTGAGTGTAGAACAAAGTGTTAGTTCAAGTTAACTGTTTCAGTCGCTAGCAAAGATGGTACCAGGCCATTGTTTAAACTAGACTAAAACACACTCTCAATTTTTAATTTGACTATTTCAATTCATGGTAAGTTGATAGTTGTGGTTAGCATTTGCCTGACTGTAGCAACTACTAAAGATTAAACTTAAACTGGTTTACATGGACATAAGTAATAGGAATCAGCAGCCTCTCAGAATAAAAATGCAAATAGCACAATTGGAATATTATGGTCTGATTCAGGTCCATCAGAATGAAGTTGTAATCCAAACAAGAGGGTTGTTTTACGCCAATTGATGTGAGCTATGATCAGAACAGGTGATGGTATCACCTGTTCTGATCATATCTTTCTAACTGTGGAAAACTGACATGACTGAGCATGTGTGAGCCATGTCAACACAACATGACTTTCAAAACAATTAGCAACATCCTATAACTGTTTTTAAATGTGTTTTAACAGCATACCCCAAGATTAATGAGGCAACCAACCTCAAGTGAGCAAATCCAACGCTGCTAAATTTTATTGTCATTTCTTTTAGTGATTACTTACTAAATTTACTTACTAAATTTTAGTGATTAATAAAAGAAATTGCCTTGTTTCATTAGTATATTACAAAACACCGCCATACCTCAAAGTTTTGTGTGCAACAAGATGTTACCAAAGCAAATATGTGATTTCAATAGAACTTTACTAACTTGAAAATTCTGCTGAAACGGCATCCAGTTTTAAATTTTTACTGGAAAATTTAAAGTTATAGTTTATATTCTGTTTCCTAGGAGGGTTCACAAAGGCTCTCTGAGCAGAAGTGAAATATAAACCTAGTGTGAGTGCTAACGCCCCAAGTGTTGTGCAGCAGTGTGTCCCATTTATAGCATGTGCAGCCAGTGGAAGCTTCACACACAGCATAACAGCTCAGCTTAGCAAGAGGCAGCTACACAGTGAGCTATGATCAATCTTGGATTAAGGCTGTGCCACTAGAGTTTTATAATGAATAAGCAATTAAAAGTCAATTATGTTTCTTGGCAATAAAAACATAGAAAATATGCTTAGTAACTCTGCAGGAGCCAAATCACAGCAAAGCAACACACAGGGCCACAGCCAGCCCAAATTTAGGATCTGTTTCTTCATCTGCTTTAGCTAAGAGTCCAAATAAAAGCTGATAATTAAAATGATTTATCAACAAATATATGTCAACAACATTTTAATGTAGCATGCTTATTTCCATAGCATGTCATTTTATCGTGTCTCAACTTTTGTGCATCCTTAAATCTACCTAACATTTATACCACAAAAATCTGTCGATAGGAACAGAGCCATCAAAGACAAAGAATTAAACTATTCTTGTCATACAGCTGGTTTATCTGCTATAAATGAGCTATAGACTGTCATTCCAGCACAATGACCTGTAAATGTGTGGGTTTTTTCCACACATATCATTTTGGTTTGATTGTTTACTCTTCTTTATTTTTTATTGTGTGGAACTATGGACATTTGCAGATTGGAGAAGAAGAGGGTTGTGAAGAATAATAAGATCAGAAAAAGGAAACGAAAAATTATCAAGCTTTCCCTTTCCAGGCCTTTTTATTCTTTTTTATTTTCCTCTCCCTTCACTACTTCTTCTATACAGTACTTTGAATACTGAAAATCTGGACAATCAGATAAATCAGTGCAATTACCGCCCCCTACTGAGCTAAATGCCATTTAATTTTAAATGCCAATGAATTGCTGGGTTCAGGCACAGATGACATCTGGAGTTGTCTTTGCAAATTAAAAAAGGTTTTATTTACCTTAACACAAAAACTCAGCTTGTCACGCAGTGGCTAACACTCCTCAGCAGAATGAAAACAGTGCACTGCCTCGCAAAAAGGCATGTTCGAGGAACACACATAAAACAGTTGCATTCAATGACATATAAGAAATATCAGTACCAAGGATCAAGGCAGGAGACAGACACAAAATCAAATTCTGAAGGAATGAACAAGCTACAATGAAAAATGAATGAACTTATTATAATAAACAAAACAAATTGGGTGGGGTACCGGTGAACTATAATACACATGAACAGTGAAATAAATAAACTAATAAACGCGGTGTCTCTCACATATGCCGACTTCAAATCAGATTGGTGTAGAACTGAAATTATCAGTTCTACCCCAATTGAATAAAATAGAATAGAATTTAAATGAATAGAATTAAAGGGAACTGCACCAGAGGGCCTAATGCAAAGACGCCAAACATGGGTTTGAACGCAGGTCAGCCTGGGGCCAGGCCCTGCAGTACAAAAGCACCTTAAAATGATCAAACCTGTCCTTTAAAAACTCAAAATGTGAGGAGACATTGATTGTTAATCAATAACTGTGCTAAACATAAATTTTTGTTCTACTTCTGTTGTTACAGGAACTTTCTGCATTATCTCCCTCTGTACCTGTGTTGCTGGCATTAACTTTGAGCTTTCCCGTTACCCGCGGTACCTGTACGGGCTTCCTGATGACATTGGCCATGGCTATGGATGGTCTATGTTTTGCGCCTGGGGAGGTCTTGGCCTTACCCTCATCGCTGGTTTCTTCTGCACCCTGGCTCCCTCTGTTCAGCCAATACCCAGATCCACCTGTCCCAAAGCCCGGCAAGAGAACGGCACTGTCTGCTAAAGCTGGAAAAAGTGAACAGACCAGCTACATCAATTGATAAAAAAATAGACAAACTGTCAAATCATGTCATCTACCTACTTATCATTGATTAGTTCTGGGTTCAGAGTTTTTAAATTGTGTGTGTGTGTTTGAAATGCATATCTTGATAATCTGCTATCTTGATCATACAATGGAAACTCAAGATCTTAGAAGAAAAAAAATAATAATAATTGTCTTTTGTTATTGTGGGACAGATGTGGAAATTGACCTTGGATAGGAAAATATTCCAAGGATTTAAGGAGGATTCAAGGAGAAAGTAACGGACTGATGTGTGGAGCTTGTCACCTGAAGTTGGGCAGTAACCGTAAAAATGGACAGTAACAATTTGACACAGATGTGTTCTTTGTACTTGCCTGGTGTAATACCAGGCAAGTACAGTTGGTTTCTTTAGAATTCTCACAGGAACCGGATTGAACCAGTCCAGGGTTATCATCTGAGTAAACTTTTCTGTGCACCAGGCAAAGTTACATGTAACAAATGAGCAGGATTAAGATACAAACTCTACTGCTGTTAATTATTGTCTGGAATATTCACAAAAAAAAGTAACAGGAAACAGGAATTTTCATATTGGATTATTTTTATTCTGTACAGGTGCATTCCTTTGCCTACAATGATCTTACATGCCATTAAGCATTTTGAACATACAATTTTTGTTAAATTTTTTATTGATTCCCTCATATTGTGAACAAACAGAAGTTTACTGTCAGAGAAAATGTCTTCTGTGCTTTTTTTCATGAGTATGTGTGAGTATGAGCATGTTTAGCAAGAAGGTGATTTTACTGTCTATACAAAAAATCTTTTTACTTAATAAAGTAGATACATAGATTATGTAAAAAATCTATTTATTTTAATCTGAGTTACTAATGAATCAAGTTAAAAGGGAGCATATTCACATTAATATTGTGCTGCCCTCAAAAGGAGTGAAAATGCATGTAGGTTTTTTAAACTCATGCTTTGGTGTTGATTTCCTGGACAACTGTCCACAATTTCCTCTCTCTATTGTATACCATATCACAAGAAAGCACAAATTTATCCAGGTGATGTATTCTAGACCCAGGAGATCAATGTCATGTATCAGTAAAATCTTTACTCACCTTAGTCGCCATCAATGATTTACACAGATTTGTCTGTTGTCAATGGTATAAACATTAGGACTGATGAGAGCTTGTCCAAATGCAGCCACTGGTTTTATAAGATATGTTGTCTTAAAAAGCACAAAGCGGCAGCCAGGCCTTACTGACACCAGTATTGTCAGTAAGGCCTTTTATCCACTGGCATCTCTACAGTGTGGCTCGACTTGGCTTAACTCTACATGGTTTAGGTGGTTTTCCATTACAATAGCTCTAACAGTGAAACTATCATAGTTGGGTGGCACCAGAGTTTGAAATGTAGTGTGGCATGATCTTGTACAAACTGGTGCAGGTGTTGAAGCTGTGGATGCTGTTGGGGTAGAAGCAGTGGAGCTTGGAGTCCTTAATTTGGACTCTCCCTTAACTTGGAGAGCCCAAATTAAGGGAAGTGGAAGTGTCTCTTAAAGAAATATTTAAGAAACAGTGAATAATTCAAGCAGAGCACATTGTTGGCATTGATATCAAGTTAGTATTGCCTTGATGCAAGACACAACACCATAAGTTTCAGAATATCCTTGTTTGTTCAAAGTAAGCTCACCACTGAGGGACAAGTTGCATAGAAGAGTCTTTAAGTCACAAAACCATAATCCATTATGGAATATAGTAATGATGTGCTCAAATTCAATCAACTCTACCTGTTACTGGTTGGTGCCTGTAAATGGCGTCTGTTCCATTGAACCACTTCAGCCGTTGTGGTCCTTGTTGGTTCAGTAATAGTTTTACAGGGTTCTAATCATCTTGCTGTTCACTGATACCTGTAGGCAGCCATCAACAGAGTCACACTTGTCACTGCAAATCAACAAGGCAGTTAAAAGTGATTTACATAATAAAAACATAACACAATAAATATACAAAAGAAAAGAAACATTATATTACATTACAATCAGTAACAGGCAATCTTCTGATGCTGCCTTCTTAGCCTGAGTTGGTACATTTGGAACCCCTGCAAAGTGGATCCTAAAAATGGGACAGGTATTACTTAACTGTTACTACTGGGAAGACCTTTCTAATCGAGTAAAGTTAAGTTGAGCCATACTGAGTAGGTGCCAGTGGAAAAGGGCAATATGGGTAATCTCATATGTGCATTCCATGCGCTCTGCAGAGTTAAATCAACACTTGCCGAGTCTATTTGGTCCTTATCAGAATTGGTGTTAATTTAACTCTTTTTCAGAGTTATTTCAACAAGAAACTGAGTAGTTTTAACACTTGAAAAAGTTATAATTACTCAAACTATTGTTTGAGTAATTACGGTAATACGGTAAATAAATTTGGGTAAGCAATTTAAACACCTAAACTTCTATTGCCCCTCTCAGATTTCTTTGATCACAGTTACATGTGTCACATTACTAAGCAAATTTTCATATAAGGCTAAGACTACCTGGATTAATGTGAAAATCTTTCAGTCTAGAGGCTCTGTTTAAATAATTACTTGAGTTTATATAAAAACAAACAAAAAAACTGCGGACATCTGTCATGGGGTCAATGTAGGGAACATCAACAACTCTTTTCAGAAATGCAGTTTTTGGAAGTCGTGAAAATAATACAAATGCTTGATTTTTTTTTTCCCCTATAGCTTTTATTTTCCTATTACAAAGTAAAATATGTAAATCATGAATGAATTTCAAATCTGAAATTCATTCAGATTTATTATGGTATTAAGGAGGAAGCACCTAAGAGCATGGGTATCACAATATTTTAAGGAGCCATTCATTGTTGTGCTCGAGTCCTACAACAGACTTAAAAAGAACACATCCCTTTTGATTTGGTTTGAGATATTCTATTCTGTTCGACCTCACGCCTAAAGTATTCACATTCTACAGGTGCAATTTGACTTTTAGTTTACTTATTTAAACAGTAAGCAGAACAACACATTTTACAGATTAAATTGTACATTAAAAGTCCCATGATCAGACATTAATTATATGTATAAGAACCTGCCATAACCATTTTTTTTTTTTGCTATCATAGATGCCATCTATAAGGCCTCCTACTCAACATATCGTCATCAGAACTGATCTAAAAAAAAAATCAGCTCTCTAAAAAAAAAACAGCATTTACTGTTTGCATCCTGATCACTTGAACATTTGTGTGTCTTAACTTGTTGGATTGTTGTATCAATGTCTGTGTTCCCCAATCTTAGAAAGTATTTTTATTTTTATTTTTATTTTTTATTTTTATTTTTTGATTCATTGAATAAAAGACCCAAGATTTAAAAACTGGAATGACTCATTACTAAAATCTACAAGGATGGTTTAATGATGAGAAGGCTTAAGAGCCATCTATTGAAAGACAAAATAAAAGTAGAAATCGTCTGATTGTGCATCAGTTCAGTCATATTCTAGATTAAAAGTAGAATTGTATTCAGTTCACAGTACCAGTTGTCTTTATGGGTTTAATGGGAAGAGATCTCACAGCAGAATGTTTCAGGAAGTACATGAAGTGTCATAATGTTGGTTGTTGAAGATGGACCCAAATGCAGAGAAACGAAGGCAGCAGCTGAGTTCTTTGTTGATTTAATGATGAATGGTTGAAATAATGATGGGCACTTACAAAAATACAAAATCCAAGGTTGCGACAAAAATAAATCCAAAAGAACATCAAACTTGGAGTCACAAGGAGAAAACAGGGAAGCACAGAGGACTGCAGTAAGTGATCATGAAGATCTTCTTCGTGTGAGATGAGGATGTGTGGAAGAGCGGAAGAAGAGTGAGAGAGCGAGTGATTGTATACTTTTCTATCTTTGTTTTTTTCGTACTTTTTTCACTGGGTGTTTATGTTACTTGTTTAATTGTGATTTTGTTAGTTTTGTCACGTTTTAAGGGGTTTTTTTTGGGATCGGGTGTGGCCGTCAGGCCGGCATCTCAGGACGCCATGGTGGCTGGTGGTGGGTCTTTGTCCACGCTGACACGGAAGAATGGCATCAAGGTGGGTGCTGGTTCTCTGTGAAGCGTGGAGGAAGTTTGCTTGGCTGTAGGGGAGGTGATTGGTCATGGGTCCATTAAGTTGGCTGCTCGAATGAGTGGAGCTGTCGTTTTGTTTGTGGAGAAAGTTGAGCAAGCTCAGCGTTTTGTGGAAGCGGGCGTTTCTGTGGATGGGTTGTTGGGGTGAATGGATGAGAGCACGGTGTTGTGTGGTGATAGGGTGAATGGTGGTGAGGGTGAAAGTGAAGTGAGGGAGAGAAACGGTGTGCGAGGAGAGCAGGAGGGAGTGAGGGACGATGAGGAGCATTTAGTGTGAGGAGATCAGGGAGGGAGAGGAGAGGTGCAGGCGGACAGACAGAATGAAGGAAAGAAAAGTGCAGAGTTGGTTTTAGGAGCTGGAGTGGAGGGAGAGACAGGCGAAGCAGAGGAAGTGATGGAGTTGGAGGCTTCTGCCCTGATAAAGAGGCGAAGCAAAAGAAAGAATGTGGTGGCTGCTGTGCAGGTCAGCAAGCAGGTCAGCAAGCTGGCTGCAGAGAGGAAGGAGGTGTCAGAGAGCTGGTTCTCTGACACCAGTGAAGTATCTGTGACACAAACTAGCAGTAAAGAACCTAGATACCCTGTAGAATCTTGTAGAACCTTTTTACAACAAAGTAAAGGATTGTGAGGAGTAAAAATCGAAAGTTATTTTCCTAATTTGAGATTATTTTATTTCTCGGCAAGGCATCACATCAGAAACAAAGAGGTATCTTTGTTTGGGTTTGACGGATACGGAAGTTTTTAGATTAAAGAAAATAATGTCCAAAGTAAGAAAACAATTTTGATTAAAATGATGCACAGTAGAACTTTAATATTATTTATAGGTTTATGGTGTGTGTTTATTAGCTTCTTACCCAATGTGGATTCTTTTAAAATAGCATCTTTGAATCTTAACTGGGCGAGGGAGGCTGACAAACGTGCTTTGATTTATCAAACATTGAACTGATGTCATTTACCTACAAGAAACTCATAATGATCATTTAATTGAAACAGACTGGGGCAGAGAGTGGAGGGGGTAGGTCATTTTAAGCCACGGCATCTCCCAGAGTGCAGGGGTGGGCTTCCTCTTCTCTAAAGCTTTCACCCCAAACTCTACAGAAGTTGAACACGTCATTCAGGGGAGGTGTATTTTAGTCAAAGCAAAATTTGATCATTTTAGCATGGTTTTTATTCATATTTATGCTCCTATTACCAATGCAGAGAAAAAGCGTTCTTTTGAAAAAATTGAGGAAAGGTTGGGTGATTGTGGGTCTGAGGGTTATGTTTTTATAGGTAGGGATTCTAATTGTACTGAAAATGAATTTTAAGACCGTAAACATGCAGAGTCCCATCCAGCGGCCCAACATGCTCTGCAGCAGCTGGTCTCGTCTCATGGCCTGGTGGATGTATGGAGGAGGATGCACATAGGCTCCAGGCATTACACATGGTCCCACATTAAAGAAAACCGAATCTCTTTAGCTTGTCTTGATCGTATTTATTGTTTTAAACACAATTTTAATGTATTTAAAACATGCTAGATTTTACCCTCCTTCAGAAAATACACTTGAGTGTTTATGGTCTGGCTTTACTTGGTTTTAAAAACAATATGGTTTTATCTGCCTACGCTGACGATGTTGTTGTTTTTATAAAAGATCAACAAAATGTCAGTATTTTAACCAAGATCACTGAAAAGTTTTCTACTTTGTCCGCTGCGAGGGTGTCCACGTGGCCAGTAGAACAGCTACATTTTGTTTACAGTTCCTTTAGAAGTACCTGACAGGATCTCATGTGTGGAGGGATGTGACCAGCTGCATTCTCAGACGTGTTAATTTTCTGGGGCTGGATGCTGCTCTGTATTTAACTGATTTTAGTCTTTTAAAGTTAAAGGGGTTGCCTCAGTTTTATCAGGGTGTTTTTAAATCCTGTGGTCTTCTTAAACTTTGTCGTTCACAGGCACAGGACTCGCTGCATTGGCTTTTAAATGAGCCTTTAGTCTGTGGGTCCAGACTGGATGTATGTCACGGTGCAATACCGGGACTGTCGGAGGCACTGTGCAGGTCCAAGACTACAACACTGAAGCATCTGGTGGAGACAGCCGGACCGGACTTTGCCAACACCCAGGCCATTGCTTCTCTTCTTGGGGTCCGGTTTGCTAGACTTGTGCAGTGCTTCCTGAGCCTGGTGAAAGAAAGACTGATGGCTGGGGAGAGGCGTCTCCTCCAGCTGCTCCATGAAAAAAAGGTTTCATCGGACCCGACAGACCCAGTCCCTGATTTGACCCTGAACACCAACTTCACAAAAGACAGCAGCCCTCTGCTATCCAGCAAAGACTCACAGATGAGCCTTCAGAGTACGGGTCCAAAAGTACTCTATAAAAACTGTGTCAAAGTCCTGAATGAAAGAACTCTGCAGAATAGAGCCGTGCGCGTGTGGGCGGACCGACTGGGAGAACAAACCGCTCAGTGGAGGACCCCCTACAAACCACCCATAAAGAAACGGACTGGTAATCTCCAATGGAGGATCCTACATGGCGCCATAGCTACAAATTTGTTTTTATCGGTTATTAGTCCAGGAGTTTTAAACGTGTCCTTTCTGTGGTCTGTCTGAGAGCATTTTTCATGTTTTTATTGATTGTAGGAGACTGACGACATTTTTTAGTTTATTGATGAGTATTTTTAGCTGTTTTGGCAATGTTTTTACCAGTTCTATTTTTATTAATGGACTGCATTTTAACAAAGCCAACAAGCCAAAATTGTCAGATTTTAAATTTCTTAATTGCCGAAGCCAAAATGGCTATTCATTTATCTCGTAGAGACAGGACTGGACCTCAACTCGATGCCGTGGCTCTGTAGAAGTGCAACGTCAAGGCCAGGCAACGGCTGGAGTTTTGCTTCCACAGAGCCACTGGGAACATGGCAAATTTCCTGCAGCTATGGGGTGTCAATGGGATTTTGTGCAATATGTCAACTCAGGAAAAACTAATATTTAACAAACACCTTGTTTAATTATTTTTTTTAAGCTTGTCCTGATGTGATATCTTGTGTTTTTAATTGTATTTTGTGCATTTTCATAATTGTAAATAAATGTTTTGTTAAAAATCAAATCTTCTTCTTCTATAGCGTTTTCTGGCAGTTTACAAACTTTGTGTATTACTGCCATCAACTGGATGGAGATATAATTCAGAAATTCATTTTTCTTATATATCTTCAAATCTTAAAATAACTAAATTATGTACATCTCTATACACTCACACACACATACAAACTAAATCCTCTCTGCTAATTTTGTATTTTTTAAACATTTACTAAGTGCTTGAATTATAACATTTGATTGATGCTTCCCTAATAAATTATCCATATTTACTGAACTCCCCATTACCCTTTCCAATTCTTTCGGAATTTGAAATCGGGGGCAGAAGAAGAAAGAGGTGGAGACCTTCGACATCGAGAAATCCTCCGAGAGGCTGGCAAAAGATCTGCTCTGGGGTCCGGTTCAAGCCAAGGACGGGCGACGAGCGTACGTGCCAGAAGTCGGCCAGACGGACTATCGTATTCCAGCAGGATGGGCCGGACGGCTGGAGGATCGAGCGACACTTGGGGTGGAGGCGACCATCGGAGAATGGGCTAACATCCTGATGACACCATCCTGCTCGACCCTGACGGCATGCTACTCCCTAACAGCCAACTTCAGAACAGCCTACGTTGGGATTATGCATGATGTGATGTTGAGGCGACTGAAGAAAGCTGCCTACAAGCACGCACGAGAAACCCAACAGAAACTGGATGAGGTGTCGGCTGATGAAGAAGAACCACGGGCAGCATCGCCACAACCGAGACCACAAGATCCAACGCCTCCCCAGAAGGTGTTGGCTCAGGCATCGGGATCCAGCTCCAGCCCTGATTCATATGCCGAGTACAAGAAGTTACATTCCATCATCAGAACCAAGAGCTCAGATGAGAGCATTGAAGAATATTTGAAGGACGTATGGCAGACTGTAACGTCCACAACTCAACATGATGGCGCCAAAAGGCTGTGGCTGACCCACGTAACCTCGGACCCGCTGACTGGAGACGAACCGGCGGAAAGTCACTATGAACGGTTGGTGTCGGAGGATATGAACGATGAAGATTCACAAATTAAGAGGGCCAGAGGGCGGCTGGACAAAGGAGGTCGGTTGGAACCCCTTTGGCACACCCTCAAACAGAACATCTCCCCGGCAAGATATGTGAAGGTGCTGCGTGAAGTAACGAAAGGTCGTAGGGGGGAACTGGCATTTGTGAAACTGCCAGTAAGGAGCACGACGATCGCCCAGATGGATGCGGCGGTGCAAGGATTTGACCTGGAACAGCAATTCTATGAAGAAAGAAGGAAGAAGGAAGCAGGTCAGCCAATGAAAACACCTAACAGGCCCAATGTAAGACCACCATCCAACTTCCAGAGCAGGCCGTTTCAGCAAAGAGCACCAGAGCCGCAAGGAAAAGCCCCCAGCCAACCAGCACCAGCAAATCAGCCAAGAAAAGGCCCATTCCTGTCAGATGAGGAATATAGAAAGTTGAGTCCAGAACAGAAGACGGCCCTCCGTGAGTCCCGTAATGCCGGGGCCAGGGGGGCATCAAAGTAATGGTGTCCAGGTCGCGGGTCATTTTGGAGAATGCCTACTGGGAGGGGAACGAGATCTACGCAAAAGTAGCAGGAATACCCTACCTAGTGGACACAGGAGCAGAGGTGTCTATGACCCGCAAAGACCTAGAAACAACAGGACACCTAAAAGTACAATTTGCCAACGGAAAAGTAGAAGAAATGCCATATGGGACCTGGAAAGGAGTAGTTTGGGTGAAAGGTCCCTATAATCTACTCACAGTAAAAGACTTGGAAGAGTTAAGTAAAAAGAAGAAGAATCGTCGAACTTTGGAACGACGGCTGACAAACCTAAAGGCCAGACTAGTGAAAGTAGGCCCAACACAATCAGAGCCTGAAACACAAGACTGGTACAAACCGGTTGATGTACCAACAGTGATAGAACAAAAGCTCGAAGAGAGTGACTTCTCCCCGGCCGGGAAGGAGGAACTACGTAAAATCATCGCTACAGCGAATGTGGCACGGTTCAAAAACGACTGCGGAGATTTGGGCCCAAAGTTTGTCCATCAGATCGAGGGTGGGGTACACCCACCTGTCCGGCAGTACCCGCTGAACCCGGGAGCAGTCGAGGAGATGGATAAAATAGTGAAGGAGCTGAGCGCTTTGGAAATCATCAGAGAGGAACTCAACCCCATCACTAACAGCCCAATCCAGGCGGTAAAGAAACCTGAATCGGCAGGAGGGGGTTGGAGACCAGTCATCAACTTCAAGGCCCTGAATCGACGGACGGTGGCGAATCGAGCCAGTTTGATAAACCCTCAAGGGACACTGAAGACTCTCCGAGTTAAGAAATTCAAGTCCTGCATCGACTTGGCTAATGGATTTTTCTCCCTACGTCTCGCAAGACAATCACAAGGTAAAACAGCATTCACCCACAAAGGAAAAAGCTATGTGTGGCAGAGGTTGCCCCAGGGATACAAGAACTCCCCAAATGTTTTCCAGTCAGCCGTCATGGAAGTACTGGGAGATGTGGGGGCATCTGTGTACATTGATGATGTTTTCATCGCCGATGACACGGAAGAAGATCACATGGAAAGGTTAAAAACTGTGGTTGAAAACCTTACCAAGGCAGGTCTGAAGTTAAACCTCAAGAAATGTCAATTCGGACAGTTCCAAGTGAATTATCTGGGGTTCCAGGTCACAACAGACCTGGGACTCTCGGATGGATATAGGGAAAAACTGATGAACATTCGACCTCCACAGTGTGAAAACGATTTGCAGAAAGTCTTGGGATTATGCAATTATGTCAGAGACCATGTTCCCAATTATCAAAAGTATGCCAGACCATTGTACAACTGCCTGAGGAAAAGTGAAGAAGACGAGAAAGGAGAAAAGAGACCATGGGTTTGGACAGCAGCACATCAACAGAACCTGGAAGAACTGAGAAAAGCAATTCAAGCAGCTGTAAGACTAGAACCAAGAAGCCTAACAGCAAGATTGGTGGCAGAAATTAGCTGTGAAAATGACGATGCCATGATCAAAGTGAGTAACGAGAACGAAGGTCTAGTTACTCTGTGGAGTTACACTCTAACTTCCGTCGAGAAAAAGTACCCGCAAGAAGAAAAAGAGTTAGCAGTGCTAGCTCGGTACTGGAGTGTGTTGAAAGATTTAGCCCAAGGACAACCTGTTAAAGTTCTGACACAAAGCCAAGTGCATAAGTTCCTGAGAAAAGGGACTGTTGAAAGCACCAAGGCAACAAATGCGAGGTGGGGAAGATGGGAAGACATCTTGCTGGACCCAGAGCTAGAGATCGGACCAGCACAACCAGCCAGCAAGAAGAAACAACAGGAGATACCTGAGAAACCAGGACAACCAGAGTGGACACTCTACACCGATGGATCAAGAAAAGGATCGGATCAGATGGCCTACTGGGGGTTCATCCTGAAACAGGACGGCAAAGAGAGATGTCGACTGAAAGGAAAAGCCCCTGGCAGTGCCCAGACAGGAGAAGTAACTGCAATTCTGGAAGGACTGCTGGAGCTGACGAAAAGGAAAATCAAAAGCGCCAGGTTAGTCACAGACAGTTACTATTGTGCCCAGGCCCTTAAAGAGGATCTATCCATTTGGGAAGAAAATGGATTTGAGACAGCTAAGGGCAAGCCTGTGGCACACAGAGACTTATGGAAAAAGATCGCTGAATTAAAACTGCAATTGGAACTCGAAGTAGAGCATCAGAGAGCACACACGCATGAGGGAGCTCATTGGCGTGGAAATGACGAAGTGGACTGTTATGTCCAACAAAGGAAAATTGTCTTTGTCGGTACCGAGAAGTGGGACAGCACTCCCAAAGGACGGGAGGTCCCAGAGAACTACGTGGACAAGGTCGTGCGGAGCGTGCATGAGGCCCTAGGACATGCAGGCGTGCGACCTACACGTGAGGAGCTGGAGGAGCAAGAACTTTGGATCCCAGTGAAACAAGTCCAACGTGTGCTGAGGGGCTGCGAAGTGTGTGGTCAATACAACGCAGGCCGCCGAGGGCGACGTTTGGATGGGTTAACCATCAAGAGCACAGTCCCCTGGGGCTC
>CAEGAG010088114.1:0-37397 GCA_903067065.1 Brachyrhaphis terrabensis | reverse complement strand
AGTGTTGCTTCCTAAGTGGACAGTTTGATTTCACAGAAGTTTGATTTACTTGGAGTTATATTGTGTTGTTTAAGTGTTCCCTTTATTTTTTTGAGCAGTGTATATTGAAGTTTGTGATTGTGATTCTAAAAATGTGATAAAGGTCACGGCGCATAAATACTTTTGCAAGGACCATTACAGAGATGAGTCAGAAAGCTGAAAATAATCTGTGATCTAAGAGGGTAGAAAAAGGAAAGTTAGAAGAAGAAAAGAAGATTCCAACACAAAATTGGCCACAAATGATCAGAAATCAAAAAGGACATCATTTTTTTCCTGCTCATGCTAAAGAGTCCTATCTGCCTGTTAGACAACTCATCCCTATTCTCAGACCTCTGTTTCTTCTCTTCAGACTGATGTGAGGCCCCTGCTTTGGTCACAACAGGATATTAGTCTCTAATGACTATTTTTAAGAATCTCCTCCTACATGCACTGTGTCACATCCAGGAATGTACGTAGGTGGAAAACATACATAAATGGCCTCGAAAATACTCAGAAAGACAACAAATAGATTTTGAAACAAGAAATTAATTGAAAAAGCAATAATATGTCTTTAGTGATTATTTGGAGTCATTCTTGATTATGTTGAGTTCCCATTTTATTGTTAGCCCCTGGCATAAAAATTGAGAAAACAGACCAACAGCATTTCTGAACCTACTTGACAGTGAGTTATTGCTAAGTGTTTGTTTTGATATTCGTTCATTCATTGTCTACAATCGCTTATCCTGGCAGGCTGGTGCCTATCTCCAGCTGTTACTAGACAAGACGCAGGGGACACCATGGACAGGTCGCCAGTTGTGGTGGAAGTATGTTTAAAAAGTTTGTCTGTAATGGAAAAATAAGCATTCAGTATTGAAGAAGTGAAGAAGTGTTACAGTTCCTCCAGAGCCAGCTCCAATCAGATTAATCTCCATTTCCCCCATTTAGCTATTTTTGGAAACATCTCAGGAGTGATACAACCCAAACTTAGCCAGGTATCACGCACAGCGATTTGATTGGCAGAAGGTTCTGACTGGCCCATGGATTTGAATCAACAACATCTCAACTACTATTTTCAGTCCACAATAAGATTGCGGATTTGGTGAATTCCATGTTCAAACCTTGAATTCAAAACCCTTTTATCAGTTAAAGCACATTAAACATTAATTGAGCAGGGAAATAAACAAATATACAGAGAATTAAACAAAAAACTGGCTCCCCAAGGTTACAAACGCAAAATAACATAATCAGAGTGTAAACCAACTCCTGACGTTCCTGCTTATCTTTGTGCCCATATAGTAAGGAACAAACTGTCAATGGAAAAACACCCAGCTTGGCAAGAACTGAACCAGGGATTAGTGAGACTTGACAATGGACAAGCGGCTTCTGACCTTTTCATAAGGGGTAGATAACGTTGAGAGAATGTGATTTAATCAAGGCACAATGTATGCTGAGAGCAGCAAAGAGAAAGTTGCTAAGGTATCAGTTTAATTTGTGTGGTAAGCTTCCAGAGTGTTCTAAATTTATGTTTTTTTCAGTATTGTGTGACTTTGTGGGTGTGTTCAGAACATGAAGTGCTTAAAGTAGATGAGAATCTAATGTAGAGAGTTTATTGCAGCAAGCAATGAAGCTCAGGACTCAGAAAAACTGCTTCAACCATCTTTGTTGAAAGGTTGTCCATCACAGAGCAACACAGACACACAGAATGTGTTCTGCATATTCTTTAAATATCTGTCTGCATTAAGTTTTCTGCTGATGTATTTACGGACTGTGGTGTCAGTTACTGTCAAAGCAGTCCACATATTTTATCAGCCCAGAAAGCAGCCACTTGACTCTGTCATGATGCTGTCTGTGGGTGAAAAGCATGGGAGGTATTGAAATTCAGAGAAGGTGTGACCATAATACAAAACAATGAAAATCCTTTGTTTAGGTACAGTTCAGCCTCAAAGAAGACAAATGATCCCTCCGTTGAAACTAGGTAAAATCCTAACAAACCAGTTCAGAAGAAGGAAACCACTGTTTTAACAAGGCATTGCTGCGGTGTAATGTGTCAGAAAAGCATCCGGATTTCAGAGCAGGATTCCCATCTGAGAAAACACTCAGTGCAAGGAAAGTTGTTTAAGCCACAGCTGTTTCACATTTATGTATTTATATACAGGATCATGTTGAATGATGAGGGCGGCATGTGTATCCTAAGGAACCTGAGTTTAGAAATCTGAAGCAAGTTCCAAAAAAAAGTCTTTTTTGGCTTCTCCAGCATTACTGTCACCTCTTACCTGCTTTACTTTGTCCTGATGAATCTTGTTCAGAGCTGACAGGCAAAGTTTCACAGGTGAACCAAGGAGGCGTGTCAAAACATGCCAAAATCTTGCTGACGGGTTGTGGGAATTTGGATTTCAAAATGGCCATGTAATTGTTGCCAACAGAATTAAATGTTTCTTATATAATTGTAAAAAGGAAGAAGAAAATGTTGCTTTTAACGGAGATGGTTGCTGAGCCGTTTCTGCTTTTAAACTTGTTCTTCCAGCTTTAATAAAAATCTGTTCCCTTTAGAAAACACTGGAAAAAATACATACTTTGATTATGTGTTATCCAAGTATAAACAGCTGTCAGTTTCATCTCTGATTTTAGATCTTCATTTGGACAGATCTTCATCTGTGCTATTTAATAAGTTTTGTTTAGACAAAGACTATCAAAGGCTATGTGGGACCCTAAAATGAATTTGATTCATGGAAGCGTTCCCACTAACATCAAGCACCATCCGTCAACAAATATCCCATTGATATCATCCATGTTCAGACATTTATTATAGATTTTACAGAACTATTGATAAAGCTCACAAGGCAAAACAATATATACCATTATGACAGTTTAAAGTGCTTTAACTGAAGGAACAGAGATAAGGTGTATCACTTGTACACAAAAAAACATTTGAAAACCTGACTTGTGCAACAATTTAATTCTTTAGGTTCTGGAGCCGCTCGGTTTTCTTTGAGCCCACTCTGGATTTAAAATGAGGGAAACTTTAATTTCTTCTGCTAGGATGGGCTCTTATCTTGAGAGGAAGTCTCACTTGATATGAAGATGTCTGCGAGTCAGTGTTGCCCTGTTCCTGTTTGGCAGCAGGTGAGTAATATCTTTTAAGCTTTCACATCGTGTATATAGGTCACACACCTACAAGTTCTGCATTAAAAAGTCCAGAAAAATAAGTGGAATCGCAATCTAAGGAAGCAAAAGCTGCTTGTGAAGTGCAGTACAACGCAACACTGAGTGAGAGCTAGTTTGAGAGGACATAAGGGGGAGAGACTGTTTGCGTTAAGACCAACCCCCAGAGCCGTTGCATGTTTCAACTGAAGACTTCACTCCCTCTGCCTTGTCAGTTTGACGGTGACTAACCTGCCTCACGTTTGGATTCTCTTGAGTGAAATTATCAGATGAATGGCAGGATAACCTCAGCACGACATCGCTTCCCAGGTAATATTTACTGCAAAGCTTTTCCAGTTGGATTAAATATGTTAGAGACTTTATCATCAAAAACCTTTACTTTAGATATTCTTGTTATAGATGCATATAGTTTATAGAACGAGTTAAGTAGAAGAAAAGTATGGTTATCCTGTGAGCATAAGTTTTGGTATGAGCATAAAGAAATGTATTGTAATACTTTTGCATGTGAAGGCAACATCTATTTCACTAGAGCAAGGCAATACCAAGGCAAAATTGGGTCAATTGAAACATGAATACTACATTTCAGTTATACTGCAACGCAAAAGGTCAAAAACCATCATTATATATTTCCAGTGCTATAAAGGCTTTAGAGACACATTCACTTTTTATAATTATTTTAGGTACACAAACAAAATATTTAATGATTAAATGTATAAATGTTAATCGCTGGTGAAAATCTAGTCTCTGTTTTCTGGGATAGGCAAATTTACAGCATTTTTCCAGCACACTGCATGCTAAAGCAGTCAGATTGAAAAATAGGATTTGAACTTTTAATAAAAACCTAGAGAAATACAACCATGATCACAAATGATCATTAAACTCCTTTTAAATGAAGTTGAAATAGTTTTAGAAATATTTCGATTCTCTTAAAAGCCTTTTTTGTGTCATACTTTTGTTACCCTGCAACACCAGACCCAGCTGCAAATGTTATAGATCACATGTTGAAGTGGTCACTGTCTAACAATTTTACTGGGGCACTCAAACCTAAACCATAATTGAAATGATTATAGCAATAGTTGTACATAATCTTTTTTATCTTTTAATATGAAAATATACCTTATTAATCCAAATAGAGTCCATATCTCGTCTGCTTATGAATTAATATGCAATGTAATTTAACGTTTTGCTTAGGGTGACACATTTACATGTTCCTCTTTTTTTTCAAAATGCATGTATCTTTGACTCAGCTTTGTAAACTTTTATGAGTGAATGATTTAGTGCCACAACATTAAAATTCTTTTATGTTTCCATAGTAATTGGAGCCCACAGACAACCAGAGCTCAAGAGCACCGTCTGCTGGCGATAAAGAAAACATCTGCATCATTTTCATCAAACTTTTCCATTTACTGAAGGCTCTTCCTGTTAATTTGATGTTTCCTGCACTTGCAGTCAGCTTCAAGTCAATGAAATGACTTCATAATCCCAGCTGCAGGAAGAGAAGGTAAAAAGCTGCATTCCACATTGGTGCGTCATGTTCTGACCCTGCAGGGACTAACCCCTCAACAACGATGGCCTCCACCTCTTCACCTTCCTCTTCTGCCAGCTACTTTGAGTTCTTCTGGGATTACCACAATAAGTCTGTTATTTGTAAGCATTACAACTACACTGGCAAGCTCAAGAATCGTGAGGAACTGAAACCTGAGAGCATTGTGTTTCTGGTGGTGTGTCTCCTCATCATCCTGGAGAATGCAGTGGTGCTCATTGCCATTTGGAAGAACAAGAAGTTCCACCTGCCCATGTATTACCTGCTGGGAAACTTGACTCTGTCAGACCTGCTGGCGGGTGTCACCTACATGGCCAACATCCTGATGTCAGGACACAATACTTTGAAACTGACACCGTTGCTATGGTTCCTCAGGGAAGGAGGGGTCTTTATCACTCTGGCTGCGTCCATCATTAGCCTGCTGGCCATTGCAATTGAACGTCATGTCACTATGGTGACAATGCGTCCATACCACGGTGCAAAACGGGGTCGGATGATTGCACTGATTGGTGGAAGTTGGGCCCTGTCAGCATTTCTGGGGGTTCTCCCTATTTTGGGATGGAACTGCATAAACAGATTGGACCAATGTTCAACAGTGCTCCCACTTTATGCCAAAAGCTACATCCTTTTTAGTGTGTCTGTGTTCAGCACGGTGCTTTTGTCCATTGTGGTCCTCTATGCTCGGGTTTTCCGCATTGTCCGCACCAACACGAGGCGGCAGCGGCTGAGCCTGAAAGCCAGCATGAGAAACAGCCTCGCCAGGGTGACGCAGAAGTACATCGCCCTCCTCAAGACTGTCACCATTGTGGTGGGGGTCTTCATTGCTTGTTGGCTGCCTCTCTTCATCCTCCTTCTCTTGGACTTTTTCTGCCCCACGGGCCAGTGCCAGATGCTCAAAAAGGCAGACTACTTCTTGGGAGTAGCCATCCTCAATTCGTTCCTCAACCCAATCATCTATACTTTGACCAGCAAGGACATGAGGAGAGCCATTCTGAGGTTACTCTGTCAGTCGTGTCTGATGACCAAAGATGGACAGGTCAAGAAGATTGGGATGCCATTTATAGAGTGCAGTTTCAGTAAAACTGAGGTGCCTTCTCAAAAACTGGACCATGGACTGGATACAACCATTTCCTCAGGGAATGCAATAACCTCTCCATCCACGATTAAATCTCTTTATCCTAAACTTTTTAAGTCATAAAGATTTAAACTCTTGGATGCAGAGTCCAAAAGACTGTGAAAGAACCCTGCAGTGCACAAAGAAAATATTCCAATAATGGAAAGAAAGATGAACTACAAATGGAGGCACAAAAAGAAGACATTAAGACTTTATCCTCCAAGTAGAATTTAGCTTAAAAGACTGAAAAGACATTTCCTTCTGTTTAAGCAATGTTAAAGTGTGGTTGAAGGTGGATTGAGTAAATTAAATTAACTAATTTTATAAACCATGTTAAATATGTCCATGGATATAGTTCTTGGAGTTTAACATCTCCTCTTTCACTAGTAAAAATGGGTTTGGTCAAATTGATAGCCTACACATACCAAAGATTATAAAACAGTTCTAAAATAAAACTGGTATTATTTTCTGTATTTGAATTCTTAAGGACTTTTTAAGACAGCACTTGCAGTCTGTGATGCCTGCTTTTGCTGATCCTTGGGTTTCCGCTGGTTCAGAAACCCAAGGCGCATCAATTTTGTTCAGATAAGATTCTTTTGCAAACACTTGCCTGTCTGTAAAGAGTTAAGAGAAGTCTGAGAGATGACAGGAAAGAGGTATCTCACTTCTCAGTGACACAACAACACAATGCAGTGGAGAATGTTGTGGTCTCATTGAGGGAGGAGAGGTGCAAACCAAAACCCCCCACACAACATTTTGAAATGACTGAGTGCTAAAGTTTGACCGAGAAATAGTTGGTCTTTGGGTAGGTGTCCTATTCTTGTAAAATGTCACCCAGTCACCCACAGTACAACTGCTGTACTGAAAGAAAAAGAGAAATAAGCATGGCAAAAAGTCAATACACCTGTGCTATGACTAGTGTGCACTTGTAAAATATTATTGCTTTTTTCTGTTGCAACATGCTGACAGTTTAACCATGACTGAACCTGAATCAGCTGGCTGGTGAGTGAGCACATCATGATCTGTAAATGGTTTTTTTTAATCAAGTGAGTCAGAACTTTATTTGACAAAAGTGTGTGCTCGTTTAATTATTTAGGGTGTGGATGTATTCACTCTCAGATCCCTTATTTTACTGTTCACCTGGAACATTTCTGCTTCTAATGTGAGGTATGCATTTTTAGAATAAAACCAGGCAGAGAACCACTTTCGTAGCTTGAATGATGAATGTTATTTTTTATACTGAGATCTGTGTGGTGGACTTTCTGGGTTTCAGAACACATTTTTGTAACATCTGTACTATAAATTATACCTTTTTTGTAACAGTCTAAATCCAACATAACCTTTCTTTTCATAAAAGAAATAATAATAAAAATACATTTTAAGAGATTCCAAAGAGTTTGTGATTTATTTTCATTCTCTGTAACAGATCTAAATGAGGCTGGGTGTATTTTGTCTCGAGCGACTGAAGTTGTAAGTACCACAGGAAGTCAGCCCCCTGTCTCACATCTGTTAATGACATTGGGCAGCACACATCAAGGTCTGCTGGTCTCAGGCTGGATTGAACACAGTACAACACTCCTCTTATGAAACAATGAACACATACCCTTTGTTATTCTGCTTTTTCTTGAAAAAACATATAGGTAAAATTCATTATCACCATACGTTGATGTAAGTAATTTCCACATTTGCTAAGAAGAAAATGCTATAGTAGAAATTTACCTCTTGATGCATTGAAAATCCTTTGTAACTTAAAAATCTGGCTTTGGATCCATCAAGGTTACCACACGTTTCACACATTTCTTCTTAGGTTTCATCTAAGAAGAAAGTGTTTTTATTGTTCAGTTTCCACAGACCAGTCACAAAGTAAATGTAAAATTCCTTTACCAAAAACAAAATAACTTTAACTTAAACATTTGGTTTGTTGACATGAACAAAGTCCTGCAAGAAGGGATCTCTAACAAACCACTTAAGACCTTCACAGAACAGCACTTTTTATACAAAGGGATGAGCTTTCTTTACAAATCCCTTTGCAGATGATTTTTGAGGGCAGAAGGTTGTAAGGATTTTATTTAGGGGTAAGAAATTGAAGATTTGTTGTAGATTTGCAAAATGTATGGGACGTGTTCCTGTTGCAGTCCATATTACTATAGATCTGAAGAAGTCTCTAACTGAAGACACAGTGTTGTTATGTGATAAAGAGGATGCTCAGGGCTGTCTGTGATGATCTTCATTTTATGAAGAATCTTTCTTTGCACACTAATCTCCAGGTGATCCACAACATCCACTTTGTTTGCCAAAAATTTCACATTGCCTTTTGTGACCCGAGATGGTTTGAACTTCCTCCTACTCTCTATCCTCTGATGAATCAAAATGAATTCAACCCTTCCCCAGACTGTAAAACTACAAAAGTAGCTTTCCTCCCACATCAAAATTATGCCCTACTTTTTGTTTGTTTACAACATTGAAGTTTGTGGTTGTAACATGACATGGCATAGTGCAGAAGCTATCATTTCATGTTCAATGTGAACAAAATGACAGAAATGATTATACAAACAGTTAAATGGCAGTAAAACTGCATTTCTTGTTTAAGTCTACTGAGGAGAGTGGAATTTCTGCTGTCCTCACTAGAGTTTGCAGCAACAGAGCCAGTGAATTGAAAATATGAACAAGCTCATAAAGAAGGCTGGTTCTGTTCTGGGGTCTGCACTGCAGCCTTGAGAGATGATTGTGCAAAAAAGGCTGCTTTATGAAATTAAGATCATAATGGACAACCCCTAAAATCCTTTTCACAATACAGCTACAGGGTGTTTTCAGGAAGAGACGACTTGTTCATATCTCTAGAATATCCTTTCTGTTAAAAGAGTTAACTTATCGCAATCTGTAATGACTCTGAAGAAACTTATTTAGTACATTTAAATTTCCCTGTGTGATTAACAGAGAGCTTTTAAATCAAACTGAGCTAAACAGAATTAAGCTACATTAAGACATACATAGATTTGCAAGACCCTGCAGTTTTTCCCATGTGTTGTGACCTAAAGACATTGTTGTCTAGAAACTTGGCTCTGTTACAATTTTTTTTTTATGATTTGCACTGGTGCAGATGTCCTCCCAGATGTTGACTGTATCCACCAGAAAAGTACCTGCTCATAGAGGTCAAGCAGTCAGGACTTCCTTCCTGCTGTTGAAATCATACAATAAACTGCGTTGGTCAGTAAAAGCTGTAGGTCATTTGTCAGTGTTGACAACGGACACATAGCTCAGTTCACTGAGACGTCTAAGGTGACACACCTCAGTTAGAGCAACAGCTCGTTGGACCTATAAACTCTAAAAGTTAAGCTTTGGCGCCACCTATTGCTTGAAAAGGAAATGTTGTTCCACGACACCTTATTGACCTGAACTAGATTACATATATTTTGTAATCTAGTTCAATTGATGCGTCAGCACCAGCCTGGGGCAAGCTGACTTCTTCCATGCTGCGGCACTGTGCGGTAGCTGTTCTCAAACATATTTACCGTGAAGAAAAACACCTGAGAGGCAAGTTTGAGGTAAACAATTCTTACACAACACAAGCAGTGTGGGTTATGAGATTAGTTATTTATTTAAAAATATTGTTTAGTTGGGTTATTAATGCAATTAATATCTTGTTAGAACTGAAGTGTTTGCTTTGCTATAAATTTGCTATAAAAATTTGTTTTTCATTGATAGTTTTCTTGAATCAATCAATAACTGTGTGTTTTCTGCAACTGGATGGGATTTCATCAACTCGCAAATCTGTACTGCAGAGTTTACTTTACATTGAACAGTAAAGTTGAATGGGCTGCATGTTTTGGCACTGCTTATAGTTCTAGCTTGCTTTTCCGTCATTCTGAGAATTCCTTCACAATAAAAGCCCCCGGGGTCTTGAAGCGCTCTCTCTCCTTTACACGTCAACGGAGGCGGTCCTCGTGCGCTGGGGGAAGCTTTTATTATGAAGGCCCACGGGAGGCTCGGCACAATGCTTAGTCACGGTGAGTTACAGCTTCCCCACCCCTCCTCCTTCCTATGTGGCCACAGATCGGTACCGTGATGGAGGAATTGAGCCAGACTACGTGAGTTTCCTTTCTTTTTCAGAAATATGTCGTCTCAGTGACAGTTAATACTTTTATGGACTGCTTTGATAAACGAGCAGGTGATTCGTAGCAGAAATAGTGTGGTTTTGTTAGCATGTTTGTGCGGCTGTTGTCGCCTTACAGCCTTCTATTATTAGGGTCCTGCTGTCAGCTCTATTTCCCATTTTCTTTCATTTATTGTCCGTGATGTCGCGTCGCTGCTGTCCCTTACAAACTCCCAGCCGACTGTGTCGCGCCTGTTTCGGGTTTTCCACGCCAGCTCCCCGTGATATTTGGATGAAAACAAGCCAGGATATGTTGATCTTTTTCAGTGCCACGAGCGAAGCGGGGGTGAACGGCGATTTGTGTGAAGGAGGGCAGGTAGATGGCGCGGAAATCTAATTCCGTTCGGGCTTATGTAAGGGCTATCCCCACTTCTGGGTCATGTTTTGGTACATCCAGTTCTACTGTTGGCTCGGGGAGAACTTCACGATGAGTCACTGAGCGGAGACGCTCTTCTGTGGGTTATACAATGCTCTGTCGTGTGCGTTTGTTTCTCTTTCGACTCGTCACTATAAGCTCAAGAGAAACCCAGGTGATGGGGTCGTTTCCTGCTGAAATGCACTCATTTGATTCAGCTCTGCAGGGGTTACGGGGTCAAAGTTGAATCTCATGATCATCGCATTTTTAATTATGGACTTTGACTCCGTCTTTCCTACGGAACAAAATGCTTTAATCTAATCTCCCAGAGTGTAACAGGGTTGTTTGGTGTTTAGTTTCATCCATCTTCCGATCAGCTCTGACCAACTTCCTGGTTCCTGCTGATGTAAATAAACCCCACAGCATGATGCTGCCAGCACCATCATGATTCAGCATTTCGCAGCTCAAACGCTGAAGTGCTTTTTGGTTAGTTCACAGCTCCTCTGGGTCACTGATGTTTCCTCCTGCTGTCAACTCTGTTTACATTGTGTTGGAGCATAACTTTATTTATGCAGATTTATTAAGCCTGTCACAATAACAAATTTTGCTAGACAATAAATTGTCCCAGAAGTTATCGGGTCAAGTTAATGATGTTGCTGCTTTGAGTCCAATTTCAAGTAAAATAATAAAACAAATACACACTCTCACGCATCATTTTTACACTGGAACTGGAAGACATTTTAAACATCTAAAGAAAACATATGAAATAACATATAAAGTGGATCCTGAAGTCTCTGTAAACAAAAATGGCCTTTAAAATAGTTGAGACCAGTTCACCAGGTTGAAGCATTTTTTTGTCCAGTCTTCCATAGGAAGAGACACGTGAGAAAAGCAATTGCTTATTTCGATGGGCTTAATAGTGATCCAAATTTCTTACCTGTTAAAGTTGGAGATTGATTTGTTCATAAAGCCTGTCTGGAACTGCAAATGGAGACTTTGCATATTAAACATCAAAGACTCTCTGCTTGCTTTGCTCTAATTGGGTTCTGATAAGCCTAATTTTTTCTAATAAAACTGAGGCAAAATATTTGTAGTCATTCCTCAAAGCTTGTACTTTTCCCTTGTGAAACTATTAGTAAAGTATGAGAGATTGTCAGCAGATCTAGGGTCGTGCATGAGAAGTCCATTTGTCATTCAGAAGTTTTTGTGCCTTGCACAGAGGGAGACAGAGCGAGGCAGCAGGAGTTGAGCAATATGTTCTGCTCTGAAAATGTTTTACTCAGAACTTTGCAGGGGGAAAAGCACTGCGGTAAATCTGAATCACAACACGCTTCATATTACAGCGGCCTAACTGGCTGACTAACTTACGACATGGTCTGTGTTGACCTTGCGCATGTCATTAATTGTCGACAGCAGAAGCTGCTGAGAGAAAACAAGCTGATCTGTGATAAGTGCATAGACATGCAGCTTATGGGTGCTTGTATGCAACGTAGCCGTGTTGTATAACTGAACTCTCACTGCCTCATTGTTGCTTTGATTCTTCCTCTTCAGTGATCACCAGACTGTTACTGTTAGTTCACTGTTGCGTGCAGGTCATGTTCTGAAAGGAAGAAGTTAGAATCACAGTGGTGAGAAACGATGATTTTAATGAATCTCTTCACAACTCAAACCCTTCACCTGTTAACTTCCACGAGTTTCATTTTTCATTCACTTTTAAAGCTGATTTCACCCAACATTTTCCATCCAACCAATCAGCAGGGTTATGCAATGTAAAACCTCTACCATAGGTCATGGTTGAATTGTTATAATGTGTGAATTAAACTTTGTTGGGGTTGTTAAACGTCCTTTCAGACATCTTTGTTGTTGTGTTTTTGTGTGAAACGTTCCTTCTGTCCCAGCCCCAGATAGACGGGTCACAGGACAGAGTAAAAACCAAGTCATGCTGGCTGGCTGGACTCAAGCCCAGTTTATCCCGAGCAGGACTCCCCTCTTCCTCCTTATACTCTGTTTGCAGTCATAGCCCTGATTATCACAGCTGGATGATTTTGTTTCCAATTCATGTTTTTCATTTTTTATTGTTGTATTGGTGCTTGAGTCAGTGGGTGGATCCAGTTACTTACAAACTTTGTGATTGTTTTAGACTTGTTAATTATAAATGAAGGTCTGTGTCTGTGTTAACACAAAGTTTGTCACATAAATATCTTCCTAAACCTTTGAATCTTTCCTGATTTTGTCATGTTTAGTTTACTGACATTTTATGTGATCGACACAAAATAGGTAAAAATATGTCAAGCACAGTCAAGATTGAATGGTAAATTGCTGTGAACATAATTTTTCAAATCTTTTCACTCATTATAAAGTGGACTTAGGTCTACAGTTTTATAACGTAACCGTACGACAAAGCCCCTCAGAGAACAGCTGGATTTAAACTGATATTATCAATTGGTTGACTTCTCTTCATTTTATTTGGGGGTGTCAAAGTTAACGGATCTGGATATGAAAGCATGCCACACTTGTCCAATTTTTCCATATGAATGAATTAGAAAGCCTCCACTCATCAGTTTAAATCTCGTCTTCTTCTCTTCTCAGTTGAATTCCAGGGTTGGGCAACTCCAAGGAAAGCACCTCAGGCAAAGCAGCACTGTCAGCTGTCCCCACTCGGGTCCAAGGGACACCAAGTGACGCGTGTAACACATTTGGCATCTGACCCATTTGTTGCTGTTCAGGGTCAACAACCTTCTAACTGCCTAATCTCACTATCTGCCTCGTCTTCTCTCAGCCAAATGTTAATATCTTGTTTTTCCCTTTGAAAGTTGGCCGCCACCTCCTTTTTTTGCCTTTAAGGAATGACTAAGAAGTTTATAATGAGCTCTGTGAGAAGTGGAAAGAAAGGCATCAGTGCAGCCAAAACTAACAGTTGAACTGAACAGGATCACTCTGAGCCATAGTACCAAGTTATCTGCAACACTACCAGAAGAATTCTTCATTTGAAAAACTTACCATGTTGGAACTCTGTATAACTCCATATCTAGCACTAAGGAAAAACTTGGATCCAAATATCGTGATGCCTTAATGAACAATTGAAAGTCTTTGCTCTGAAAAAAAGAAACTCAGGCAAATCTGGTCCCGTTTTCTGTGGTCACCGACTCTCCCCCTGCCTTTAAATCCCTTCTTTATTTTACCCGTGTCTGCATGAGGTGCAGGGATGCCGCATCACGTCGACCGCAGTTCATGAGAGAGAGGTTTACGGTGGAGCAGAGTGGGAAGATAGGAAATGACAGAGTGCCTGACAGAATGCAAGGCGCTGGTGACTCCATCCACGCGCAACGGTCACCGCGTCTTCAGCTACACGTTGGAGAGCCACACCTCGGCCGCCTTCGCCATCATGAACGAGCTGCGCCTGGAAAAGCAGCTGTGCGACGTCACCCTGCGCGTGCGCTACAAGGACCTGGAGGCGGTGGACTTCGTGGCTCACAAGGTGGTGCTGGCCTCGTCGTCGCCCGTCTTCCGTGCCATGTTCACCAACGGCCTGAAGGAGTGCGGCATGGAGCTGGTTCCCATTGAAGGGATTCATCCCAGAGTAAGCCAGAGTTTAATGTCACTACTCTCTGTTTTAGGATTAATCGGTCACATTTACAGTAACAACATAGGGGTTTTATGATAAATACTGTGGTAAAAGCACATCGACTATCCCACTTATTTGGTTTGACTCTGAGGTTTCAACATGTGAATTGTCTCTCTTGAAAATTGAATTGATTTACAGATAACATCAGATGGTAACACTGTGTGCCACATAGCGGTTATTCTAAAGAAAGAATGTAGGTCTGATCAGATGTGGTAAACATAGAAGCTAAAAAGTCAGCTTTTGTTTCACCTAGAAGTATGCTTAGTTAGCATTGCATAAGTCTTATCTGAATGAGTCAGAAAACCACTTTAACTTTTCCTCCTTTTGTCACATAAGGTCCACAAACCTCAGTGTACTTTATGTGATAGACCAACACAAAGTAGTAAATAGTTTTGAGCAAAATAATTTAATTGTTTTTGACAATTAAAAACCTTAAAAATGCAGAGTGCACTTGAATTCAGCCATTATACATCAATCCTTTGGAGAACCACCTTATACTACAGCTATAATAGCAGGTCTTTTGGGTATGTCTGTGCCAGTTTTACACCTTTGTGGATGGAAATATTTGCCTGCTCTTCTATGGAAAACATCTGTTAACAGATCAGTTTTTGCTCTGTTACTTGGTCTTAACGAGGCTGGTTAAACCCAGAACAGCTGGATTTATACTGAGACTAAATTACTCTATTTACCACCCAGAAAATGTCTAAAAGAATTAGGTTACTCTTGATTTTATTTACGGATATCTGATTACTGTGGGTTGCATTATGCACTTTCCAACACTTTTATTTGTAAAAATATAAAACTAGGGCTGATACTTTAACTTATTAATTTGGAAAATTACATACACAAGTTTTAATGCAATTAATGGCTTTTTTATTTTTACATACAGAGGTTGCAGACAGAACTTTTGTATCCACGTTTCTAGTCGCCCTTAAATCTAACACACAAGCAGCATCCGCAAACACAAAACTTCTTTTTTGGGCCAAAAACAAATAAATTTTTGCTTCAAAAACAATCTGATAGGACACTGGAAAAGACTACTGTTGTGCTAAAATTTATTGGCCTAGCACAGAAGCTATTCAAGCCTGAAATACAATGTCAATGCAAAACATGTTGCAAGCACTGACCTCCCCAACACTAATGTCATTTTCCGCTTTTCAAAAGAAATATATCTTCAAAGAAATTACTGGAAAGCTGCATGGTCATAACAGAATTTTTACCCATTAACCTAAACACCAGATTTAAAAGCAATAATAAATATCTTTGTTGTTGAACTTGTATATCTATTTATTCAGTAAATAAAACATTTTTTTATTTAAAACATTGCTTATTTTTTTGAACACATAGGTTTCTATTAAAATGTTATTCCAATTAATTATTTACAGACCCTGTAATTAGCTCTGAACTTTTAATCAACTCCCACCACAAAGAAAAACATGCATCAATTTTCTTCTAAATCACATTTCCACAGTACTTGTGTTGGACTGTCACAAAAAGAATCCAAATAAAAATATTGGAAGTTTGTGGTTGCAGAGTTCAGTGGGTGAGAATAGTTTTTCGATCATAGTACGTCATAGTACATGTACTATGGTGGCTCACACACAAACAAGGGCACTGTGTGTGACTCATCAAAGCTAATCTCTGTTCTCCGTTGGCAGAAATAAAAGGAATTAAGCAGCTTTATTTTTAATTTTTTTTCCTTCTTTGACCCTAACCCTGCCCCACTTCCCGCTCAGGTTATGGAGCGATTGATTGAGTTTGCCTACACTGCCAGCATCTCTGTGGGGGAGAAGTGCGTCATCCATGTGATGAACGGGGCCGTCATGTATCAGATAGACAGTGTGGTCAAGGCCTGCTGCGACTTCCTCGTCCAGCAGCTCGACCCCAGCAACGCCATCGGCATCGCCAGCTTTGCTGAGCAGATCGGTTGCACGGAGCTCCACCAGAAGGCCAGAGAATACATCTACATGAACTTCAGCCAGGTACGACCAGAAGAGGAATATTTCAGAAACAAAACCAAGGAGGTTCCCTTTCAGAACTGAAACATAGATGAAATGAAGAACTGTTAAAGTTTAATACCGCTACTTGGGATAACCTTTGTACTGAAACAGTGGAAGTGCTGTGTGGTAAACGAGTTCGTACAGCTTTAATTTGTCAATAGTTTCTGTTCAAGTACTTGCACACCTGCATGTTCTGAGAATGCAGTGAGTCATGATTTTTCCTAACAGGGTTTACTTGAGGTTGGAGGACTACTTACTGCAAAAGATGGGTTTATGCTTGAAAATAAAGGAAATAAGAGTGCAGTTTAAAGTGCATTTACACCAGACCTGTTGACTCTGCTTTAATCGAACTCTAGTTCATTTTCCTAGAAAGTTCAATTTGTTTGGAGAGGTGTGAATGCACAATTGAACTGTAACGCAGACCTAAAAAAGCAAACTTTGGTCCACCTACAAACTTAAGCCTAAGTTCAGTTACGTGAACTCTGGTGCGGTTTAAATGCTTATGTGGATTGAAGACCGTTCCAAAAGCAGAAAGCAAACTGTAGCGCACAGCATTTTGGGCAAATAGTATGAAAACAAACTCAAGAGTCTTAAAACTAGAAATGGCTCATGGTCTTTTACCAAAGAGCAATTCTACAACTGCTAAAATCTGTCAATACTACTTTTTTGTTTATATTTTGTGAAGAAGGAAGTTGCGTCAGTTTCTTATTAGGAGGTTTTTGTGTCGTTTTCTTCAGTGGTTCTTGGTGCAGCGCCACCACAGGCGGGGGGGGTTTGTTTCGGGTTTGTTAAGCATGGGTCCCACTCGAACCAAGTCTACCGGACTATCAGGTGTGAAAACACTCTTGGTGTTTGTTCAGAGAGATGCAGCTCATGTTTCAGACACATTGCTTTGTGTCTGATTTGCCAAAGGCAATGGGGTGTCATGAAAGAATACTTCATCAAGTCTTAATGCGTCAGTACTTAAATTACAAAGACATTCCTACAAGCTCTGGTATGATAAAAATAATGTATCTTCCACTTCCTCTCCCAGGTTGCAACCCAGGAGGAGTTTTTCAACTTGTCCCAGTGCCAGCTGGCCAACCTCATCAGCCGCGATGAGCTCAACGTGCGCTGCGAGTCCGAGGTCTTCCAGGCGTGCGTGGCCTGGGTGCGCTACGACCAGGAGAACCGGCGACCGTACGTCCAGGCCTTACTCCAGGCTGTCCGCTGCCATTCCCTCACTCCCAACTTCCTGCAGGCGCAGCTCCAGTCTTTGGACTGGGACCCTCAGTGTAAAGACTACTTGGCTCAGATCTTCCAGGACCTCACACTCCACAAACCCACCAAAGCCGTTCCTTGCCGAACTCCCAAGGTACCGCAACTCATCTACACCGCAGGGGGATATTTTCGCCAGTCTCTCAGCTACCTGGAGGCCTACAACCCCTGTACAGGCGCCTGGCTGAGGCTGGCTGACCTGCAGGTTCCCCGCAGTGGGCTGGCAGCCTGCGTCATCAGCGGACTCTTCTACGCCGTCGGCGGCAGAAACAACGCACCTGACGGGAACATGGACTCCAACACATTGGACTGCTACAACCCTATGAACAACTGCTGGCACCCATGTGCACCAATGAGCGTTCCAAGAAACCGAATTGGGGTCGGCGTCATTGATGGCATGATTTATGCGGTTGGCGGTTCACATGGGTGCATCCATCACAACAGCGTGGAAAGGTGAGTAACTGAGCTTGGCCGATTGAAGATGATGCCAACAGGTGCAATTTGCTATACAAGTGTGTTTTGATGTGAAGCTTCTTGGCCCAATGGGATTTAATGTCAATATGTTTGAGTTTCTGTGGTTTGCCTCTGCCCAGAAGCTGATATTTATAGCACGGACTTAAGTTTTTGGTATGTAGTCCGCATGCTAACCTTAAGTAAAACAAACTTCCTGGAATTTATCTGGTGATGTTTCACTTCCTGTAATCTTTTTTTTATTTGCTCAATGCTATTTATATGTCTTACTTCTGCAACACTGAATAGTGTTGATATGCATTTTCTTTAATGCAGTATTTTGCAAGTTGATACATTATTTAAAAAGAAAAGAGTAATGTTGTTTTTCTCGATTTCTTCGCTTGAGGCAAAACACCAGCATTACCCAGCTACAATCCTGTCCTGCAGACATTACTCCTACCTTTTCATAAAAAGCCTTTCAAAATTACCCAATTGAACATTTTCACACAGTGTCACAGTACAGATTACAGCTACACACTCATGTTTATTTATGGGAATTTTATATGACAGAACAACATAAAGTATCATCTAATTATTAAATAGAAAAGAATGGTACATGGTTTTGAAATTATTTCATAAACCGCAATCTGAGAAGTGTGGCATGAATTTGTATTCCTCTTTACTCTAACACCCCCCAGCAGTATGAAAAAATTAATGTGCATGACTAGCTCTACAAGGCACTTTTGTTCCTAAATTTATTTCTGCTTCTCTCATGAACAATAGTTCAGTTTGTGAATGGTACGTTATGACCGAAACAGAAATCAAACATTTAACTCAGTTTTGTCTCACTGTAAGTGTCTGTTGTAGGTATTTTATCTGGAATGTGACCCAGAAGCAGCCATGGACATGTGGTACAATCTTTAATTTCAAATGTAGCTGCGTTTAAGGATGAAATAGATCAAACTCTGGCACTAATCCAGACATAATTCACAGAGCAAGCCAGTATCGCTTTGAAAGAGGAACATGCCCAACCTGTCTTAATTGTTAGGTAGTGACATTTGTGGAACAAAAATGTGACTTATTGCAGCGAACTGCCGATGTTAGGGGAAAGAAATCCGTGCCAAAAAAGGTACACATTCTGATTTATCTTCATTCTTAAGGAAAGAATAATTATGTCTTAGAATTTTGATCTCATTTCTGAGAATGAGCAGAAAACTATATAAAAACAGCACTGGAATTTCAATAGTTTACTGAAATAAAGTATGTTCACTTTTTGTGACTTCTCACAAAAATCTCAGTGCACAAACAGTCAAACACAATCATGTGTTCACAGGTATGATCCGGAGCGGGACCAGTGGCAGCTGGTAGCCCCAATGTTAACGCGGCGTATTGGTGTGGGTGTTGCCGTGATCAACCGACTGCTTTACGCCGTTGGGGGTTTCGACGGCGCCAACCGGCTCAGCTCCTGTGAGTGCTACTACCTAGAGAAGGACGAGTGGAGGACCATGGCCCCCATGAACACTGTGCGGTCTGGAGCTGGTAAGGAAGGAGGAGGAGGGAAAAACTGCTTTGTAACGATAAACTCTGTGAACTGAGAGTCTGGAAAGTTACTTAACTGGTTGTGCAATTTTCCCCCCTTTTGTTTTTAAAGTCTAGAAACATCTGCCTGTCCAGCACCTTTGGTCTATGCTAACATGAACAGTGGGGTGTTTGATTCAGACTAGATTGAGGCTGGTGATGGCAGGACATTAAACTTTCCTGTCAGACTAAGTTCCTTCTAAAAATGTATTTTTAGTCTTGAAGTCAGTCCAGTTCAGTGTCACCTCTGCTTTGTGCTCTCCATTGAGCAGTGGAAACTGGCTGTGTCCATTCCTACAGGGTCTGGCATCACTTCTGAGTAACATGAAGAATTCACAAGTTATCTACTGAACTTATACACTTATCTTTAGAAAACAGATTTAACATGCAGTATGTTGAGATATTTACCTTTCATATAAAAGTGAAGTATAAACAATACTATTTGACTGTTTATACTTTTAGATAATGTAATTTAAACTGATAAGAAACTATATTTTTCTTTTAGGTGTGTGTGCGCTGGGTAATCAAATTTTTGTGATGGGAGGCTACGACGGAACCAACCAGCTGAACACAGTGGAGCGCTACGACGTGGAAACGGATATGTGGAGCTCTGCCGCCTCCATGAGGCACAGGCGCAGTGCGCTGGGAGTCACTGCTTTACATGGACGTATTTATGTGTTAGGTGAGTTGAGGCGTGACCAAAGATTAATATTATCCTGGAGCATATTATACAAATAACATTGTAGATAAGAGGCAATAATTATTATTATTTTTAAAATTTTGTTTACAGGGACCATGAGTCCTTAAAATGTGAGCAAAACTTTATCTGAATCATCCAAAAAGTTGTTGGATATTACAATACAGCCTTAATAAAGTAGTGCGTAACTGTGAAGTAGAAGCAAAAAAAATAAATATTCTTTTAATCTGAAGAGAGGTGGGTTTATTTGTATATTAATTTTACTGAACCAATCTTCCAAATGTAAGGACGCACCAGATTACACTTAATCTGGTGCGTCCTTAAATTTGGAGTAAAGGGAGAAGAATACAAATGTATGCCACAACTAAAGTCACAATAAAATAGATTAAACTTGTGGTTGTTAGGTGAAAACATTGGAAAAAATTAAAAATAAATGTGTTTTGGTCTAAAGTATTAGACACTACAGTCTTAAATCATTTTGTAATAAACTCAAATTAAAACACCAACATCGTCTTTACAGGAGGCTACGATGGCAATACCTTCCTGGACAGTGTGGAGAGCTATGACCCAGAGACAGACAGCTGGTCAGAGGTCACCCACATGACATCGGGGCGGAGCGGCGTGGGTGTGGCTATTACAATGGAGCCGTGCCAAAAGGGTCTGTCTCGGAGTCAGAAGACTGAGAGCTTCGAAGGCTCGATCGTCCAGTCCGTCAGCTCCGATTTTAGCCAGTGTGGACCGTTTAGCTAAGGCACATGAATGTTTTCACATGCCCTCATACGTTGTTGAGCCGCCCTAATGTTTAGCTATGCTTTGTATAAAGTAAGGGCAGACGTGTGCAGACCACCACATTCTGCCTCATTGACTTAAGGTGTTTAAAGATGAATCAACACGAGTCGTATCTTATTGTCCGTGCGCTGCTGAATCTCTTTCGTAAGGTGGAAATTAGCAGCATTGAGCACATGACCCCTCAGTGCATCTGTTCTACAGCCAACAGACGCACCAACCAGAAAAGGGCTGAAAGTTGAAATGTATTTTATTGGCTCAAACACTTATCAGGTCATTTTTAAATTTATTGAATCTGATAGTGAAACTACCATAGGACTAAAAGTGGCAGGCAGTACTATTTAAAGTGCCATTACAGTGCCTGGGGGGGGCTTTATTATTACTATTGTCAGTATAGCGTTTCCTTGGAGAGGAGCATACCTCTAACATGAAGTCCATGCATGACAATGGGCCTCATGCAAGAATGTTTTAAAGCTTTCCACAAAACATTTATAACTTTTTTTTATTCCCAATATTTTATTAAGAAATTGCCGTTTCCAGACGGAAATGCAAAATCTGCATTGAGTGTAGCGGAAACATTTGGATCAGACGATGAAACATAGAAAACAGTAACTTAGTGGTTTTAGTCTGCTGTAAATCATAGACAATTTTGTTTTCTAGCTCTCCTGCTGGTAAAGATGTGTAAAAAGTCTTTAAATAAATTCATGTTTTATTATAGCAGCACATTAAAGATGTTCTAAAAACACAAAATTTGCATAAAGTACAAAAAACACATTAAGAATGTAATTTACACTGCAGAAAGTCCCTGCAAAATAAGTGTTGTTAAAGAATTTGTTTTAATCATTCTTTTTTAGGTTGATCTTAGTTTATAAAAACTTGTAATTATTAATCAATATCTTCCTATTTCTAAGAGCTGTAACAGGGGCCCAAGTGTTTTAGTCAATACCAGTATAAGAATCCCCATATGTTTCGCCACTACTCCCAGTGAGCAGAGTGGTAAAGGAAGTAAAAAAAAAAAAAAAAGAAAAGCTCATTGTTGGAAAACTGCAGCAAAGAATTGCGTATTAGGATCAGCATAGAATTCCAGAAGTGGTGACTACATTCCAAATGGTTGGTTTGCCAAGAAAAGGTTTTTTCTGCCCTACCATCATAAACATAAATGTAGAGTTTTGTAACTACTGAAGCTGTGTGTTTGGGTCAGAACCGTTCAGTAACAAACACTCCTGAAACAATGATGATAAAGTTAAATTTCTTCTAAAATTGTTCAGTTTTTAGATTAAGCCATTGGAATAAAAGATGAATTTATTCAAAAGCTTTTCACACATTGCTAGTATTGATACCCCCAAAGTTTCCCTGTCTTTGTCTGCACAGTGGGAGTGGGCTGTGAACACCAGCTGTTCCTTAGTCATTAAACTCAGTTAATAAAAACAAGAAACGGCGTCACCATAGGGACAGTTCAACATCACCAATATGATACTCAATTTTTCTTTGCTGTCAGTTCAAACAGGAATCAAACATCAACGCCTTAATAAAAGTGGGACAGTTGGATTAGACTGTTTGTATTGTATCTGGGAATACATCAACAGGCTACTAAACACTGTAACTTACACTTATCTTGTTACAACAACGACCTTCAGGGGAAACCAGAATCCCGGCACTCACACGACTGTTACTTTGACACCTGCCTCCTGCTTGCGCACCTTTTACAGCCTAAATCACACATCAGCAGCACTTTTGCTTTTCCCCTCAAGGCCCTGCAACAACTGCTTTGAAATGATCATGAACTAAACTGACGCAATCCATGGATGCTGTTCCAGTCCTGGTTATGAGACTCTCCACTAAGTGGGCAGTTTCTGCGTGTGATGGCTAAAATGTGTAATGTAACCAGCTGGAGCTGTAATTGACACTATCCACAACCTAAAATGACTTTTAATTCTATAATATTTTTCCATGGAGCTGGTGGATTGTATAGTTTGTCTTCCTTTTGTGTAACTGTAAATTCTCAGTTAACATCAACCTGGTGAATCTCACTCAGGAGAAGTTCTTGCATGGAGCCCATTGTCTCAGTTTGATGCTGGTTCAGAAAAATCAGGGCTGTAAAGAAACTGTACAGCAGCAAATGCGGCCTTTTCTCTGTCGAGCCACTGGCAGGTGGATAAAATGTGAAATTTCAGAAAGGACTCAGGAATGGTTGTTGCATAAACCATGATTTGATTAAAAAGCAAGTCCTGCCTTTGATTTGGAAAAACAGAAAAAGAAAAAAAAAATTAGCATATTAAAAGCCTGGATTCAAACATTTTGCTGAATGTGTTTTTATATGTTGAAACCAGAAACACTAACCACTGATAGGACTGAAAAACCTCCTCTGCAGACATCAGAAACAGAAGCGCCTATGTTTGAGCACTGCTGTGGACCTGTTGTATACTAATAACAAGGACTTGCTCCAAGAAGCGTATTTGTAACAGCCATCTAAGCTACGGACATTTTTTTAGAAATGTTTTGTACATTGAAAATCTGAATCGCTGTGTACAGAATTCCAGAGTTGATGTTTTTATTTATTTGTTTGGATCCTATTCTTTGATTTTCTGCTTGCTTTTTAACTGACATCAGCTTTGTATTAAATCAAACTCTTGATGTAGTATTTTGAATAACTAGCATGTATTGTAACTCAGTGGCGATGTCTGTTAGTGCTAAGTTTGGGTGTTTAAAAAAAAATCTTCACACTGAAAGGGACTGCTTTCTGTTGTCCACTCAGTAGTTTGAATTGAAATTAGAATATTCATCTGCTTTGTAAGTTTCTTTTTCTGCAAAAGCACCCATAAATATATTTCTTGTACTGCTGTGCTCTTTATTCGTCTTTTTTTCTGGTGCTTGAGATCACTTATACCACATAATATAAAGCTAATTATTTAAGAAGTTGACCAAAAATTACTCCAGAAAAGTTTGTAATGTATATGCTCTTAATTTTTTTGCTTACGTTTTACAATGCAGAACCAAAAAACACAATGTTTTGATCCAGTTCTTGTCAGACGTTTTTATCTCCACTCTTCACAGCTGCATTTAGCTGATTAATTTCACTTTTAGTGATTTGATTGAGGCATTATTTTTCTATGCTGAATTTCTTTTTTTTTTAACTAGAAGTAGGTGCAGAAGTTTGAATTATCTAATCCACACATGGTCCAAATTATACATACCAAATCAACCATGTGTTTTGTAGCCTTTAACAAGGTTCTGATATACTATCTTATATAAATTCTAGATTTATATCTTGCTGGATCTGTACCAATCTTTTGCAGAACTAGCAAATTTGGTTTATTTTGTAGCATCCATTCATAATGGAAACTCTAAATAGGTGCTCATTCCAGGATTGTGACCTCAGAAAACCATCTCTAAGAACAAGTTCAGTTTTGGCACCAGTTTGCTAAGGTCTCCTAGAATGGCTGAACTGTCATCCTCATTGAAATAGATAATTGGATTATATATTCAGGAATAACCAAGTTTTCACATCACCAAAATCAACACCTTCCACACATAGATAAACCAAGTGTTTTTTTTTAATTAAGTGACACAAAATTAGCTATTTCAACAAAAAGTATGTTTGGGGGTGTCAATTGTGTCTTAATAACACTGACCAAGTTGTCAAACGGGAAGGTGGCAGCATTTTTCTTTGGGGTTTTGTTTCCAGATGTACTAGTGTTTTGCACAGAGGAGGCCTACCTCCAAATTCTTTAACGCCATCTCAAGTGGGAAGGTAGAAGGCCGAAATGATGACAGCTTTGGTTGGGCCAACAGGACAAGGTGCAAAACTGATTTTGAAATCCATAAAACAGACTAGCATGTCCATTTGTCCATCCAGAAGATTGGACAATGTGTAATAACTTCTGGGGAAATCAATATATTGAAATGAACACATGAAGACATTTACTGGTGTGGGACGTTTCTGCTTAATATGACAACATTGACTGGATTATATGTGTGATGATCCAGGAAGAAATTCTGGAGTTTTCCAAGAAAAGTTAATGGTATATTACAACAAATACTAAAGGGGAGGAAACTTTTTTTTTTTACTTATTTACTTTGGATGATTAAAATGCTTAAGTGAATTGATGTTTCCAAGCCAAATGTACATTTACGTCCAATGAAAACATCATCTGGAATGATGACTCCTAAACCCTTACTGACCTCAAAGTAGGACATGAGTTTGAAGCAGCAGGAGACACTAGAGGGGGCCAAAGCTCTTTGAAACAGAGCTAACTCTTTTCTTTTTAAGGGCCACCAGTTTAAACGTAGTTACAGATACAGACTACTAATGTTGGAAAATAGGTGTTTATCTTCTATTTAATGTGACTTAGTCAATGTTCACTTGAACACAGTGTGCTGTAAAATCGACCACCCATGATCGCTAGAAAAAAAGCTTCCTGCCCAAATCTGGCAGGTGGAAACTGTAGACCATTATTACATAATCCAAAAGGAAGCATCCCACAGTCTGTGCATTCACAAGAGTCTTAGGCTGTAATCTCACCAAATACAGGAGCCAGGAGCAATGCATCCCTGTAGAAGAAGCTATTCAAAGGAAATGTTGGTATGAATTATTTGCGAGGTAAATACATACAAATGACAGGCAATGAAGAGGAAGAGCTTGAAACAGAAGCAAGAGCTGTTCATGCTGTGTTCAGTGTAACAAGGATCTGGGAATTGTATTACCAACCAACCTTTATCCAAATTAGAATAGAATAGAATAGAATTCAACTTTATTGTCATTGCACTGTCACAAGTACAAGCAACGAAATGCGATTTGCATCTATCCAGAAGTGCTATACATGATATAGATGTTTATTTGCAGGTGAACCAAATAGCAATAATGGCGTGGAGCTAAAACAGTCCGTGGTGTGTGTGTGTGTGTGTGTGAGTAACAGTCCATGTGTGAGAACAGTCCATGTGTTGTGATTTGAAATTCAAACCGTAGTGGAATTTATTAAGTTCACAGTGATTGTGTTGCCTTGGCAATATGTGTATTTATTTATTTTACTGTTATTATTATTTTTTACTTCCCAACACTTTGGCAGCACATTGTTTGCTGCAGCTATCACTATGTTTTATGTGAAAGGAAGCCCTTCACATAAAAGGGCTGCCTTTGAAGTCAGGACTGATAAAAACCTCAGACTTTTAACTCTTGGAATCTGACTAGTAATTCCAACAACAAACTGAAACAGTCCAAGCAAATATGTGGATATGATACTACTGTGAACATTTTAAATTAACTGAGGCGTTACTGGTTATTAAAAGCTGAAGAAACTAGCATGGTTCACAGATCACAAAGTGTATTTCAAAGAGTATTCGTTGTAGAGAGAAACGGTCAGGTGATGAGTACAGGAATGTCTGGAGAAAAAGATATTAAGACAAAGGTTGGAAGGTCAGGGGATGAACCTGAACTAAGTCAGTGGATGTGGCAGAAAAATAAAGGTTTATGTAGCCTTTTCTATAAAGCTCAAAAGTTTCAGCTGTGTTTTATAGAATCTGTTCTGACTGTAGAGTAGTCCATGGGGTTGAACTGTTACAAGAAAGCTATTGATATTTTCAGTCACACTTACACCAAAGAAAACTAAAAAAGTACATATAATAAATTTTAAAATGTGTTTAACAGTGTAGGAAGTGTGTAGCGATTCAAATTGAGATTATTCAACACGTTTTAGATTTTAATTAGAGCTAGTTTCTGATCATTAAACACAGCAAAGTAAAACCTTACTGTTGATTGATTTGATAAGAATTATATTCAGTCTCCGCATTGAATTGGATTTTAACATTAACTTTATTATATTTCTCTTTAAAAAAAAAAAGACTATTTTTCCCATTATACAAATTTGCGTCTTTTTTAACACAGCACTAAAAAGTGTTGGGAAGGAAGAGTGGGCTTTCAGGAGACTGAAAACAGGATATCACACAATAAGCTGCAGCTAGTGAGAAGTCACGTACATCAAGCAAAACTGGCCTGGAGGAAACAAAAAGTCTGTTTCCGGTCTAGATTTTATCTTTCAGGTGTGTTGATGTGGGAGTTTTAACGAACTGGAGTTTATTTTGAAGGTCTGACCGGAAATCTCCTGTGACTTGTCCCTCACTTCACACCGGTGTGCTCCCTTGAGGGGATGAAAAAGTAAAAAACCAAGTGCTCCAACTATCCCCGGACACCAACGGAGACTCTCCGGGCGCAGGTAAGGCGGACTCACTTGGCTGAATCACCGTTCGCTTTTACTTTACTTTGTGAACCCACAACGCGAAACTAATGTGAAAACTTTAGAAATAACTATTGTGTTTATGAGCGCCCGTTAATCTTTGCAAAGCCTTGCCCTTTAGGGTGAATTGGTGAATAGCTCATCGAAAGGCAGCTTAGATCTATTGTTAATTGGATTGGATAAAATGTACTGTCATAGGTGCATTATCTTTATTTATTAACATCACTGGGGACTTGTAAACACATTTAAACCACATTACTCATATGTTAACTGTTTCCTTGTGTGAGGGCTGTTTCTGCTTGTGTGACTAGTTTTTCCACTTTACGTCAACATTCATTCAGTCCTTATAAGTAAGGGGTGTGGTGTGGAGGTAGGCAGGGCATTAATTGTCACCCCTATAAACGTTCAGATTCCAGCTCTATGAGATAGGAGAATACATGTTTCAAAAGGTTGCAGCATTTATTTATGATCCGTCATTTTATGTCAACTAAATGGAGTGCTACTGTTAAATATTTATCACCCACTCCCAGCTCTATATGTGGCAATATTTACATCTATGTATGTAAACAGCACTAGAAAAAGAATCTGAAATTCTGTTGTGTTTTTTTGGTTTTGGTGTGCCAAGCCTAAGATTATCACTGGCCCCCTTTGAAAAACTTTCCAGCAGCACCCCTGGTCCCTACTTTATTTACTCAAAGGCACAGACACTTAGCCTTTAGTTTTAACACAAATTTTTCTCTGTCATATCTCTTTGAAACTTGAAACCGGCTTGGCAGATGGTATCAATTTAAAGCCATGTTGACCTCCACTGTTCTTCCATCGCCAGAGCGCAGCAACATGATCCCAGTGGGTGAATTCAAAAGCCTCGGGATTGAGCAGAACTCCCAGTTCCGGGTGCTGAAACCATGGTGGGACGTTCTGTCAGAGTACCTGTGCATTGCAATGCTCATGATTGGTGTCTTTGGCTGCACCCTGCAGGTGAGGTATCTGCCATCATGAAAGATATTTTACTGCATGTTACCTAATTTCTACAACTTAACATTCCTGGGGAGGTTAATTATTAGCTTTTTTTGGCGTGTTGTTGCACCCCGGAATGACGTATCAGAATGTTAAATTCCCCACACACCCTTCTCTCTGTCTCAGTGCAAAGCATAAAAGTATGTGCAGTTTCTGACCTCCAAGCCATTTGAAAACACACCAAGTATAATTTAGTAACTCTGCTCTAAGACAGACAGACAAATTGGCTTAGAGACCTGTTTATAACCTAAGTCCTCTTTTATTATCTCAGTCACACTAAAAACTTTAGAAAAATCCAGCCTTTAATTGTAGTGCATTTATTCAGTGGGAGGAAAAATAAAAAAAATAATCATGTTAAGGCAAAATTGCTTGTGGCACAATTGACACCCCAAACGATCCTTTCGAACAGTGCGGGGTTGCCAGGAAAAAAAAATGTATGTTACAGTAACAATGCTCTTTGGTCAGGTGATGGAAAGTATGGTGGAGGTCATATGATGTCGTGGGCCTGTTACTCCTTTGAAGACCCTGGGAACATTGCTAAAGAGACTATTTTTTTAATGCAGTGACTTAATTTATGTTGCATATGTTTATTTAATTGCCCTAATTTTGTAGAAATCAGTTTTAATGTGGACATTATAAAGTTTTTTTTGTAAAAAAAAAAAAAAGCCAGGATTGATCTTGATTAATTTTTAAAAGCTTGATTTTTAAAAGCAATGAAATTGTTAAAACATGCAGGGGTGGGGGTCATTGTTTTTTCTATGTACTATAGTTTTATGTTGATCAAAAGATAACAGGTAAAACTCCTACAAAAACAGGGCCTCATGAATATTCTGTACAGCATACAGAAGTTTGCAGGTTTACTGCAGTTAAAAGAGAGGAAATGCAGAAAACCAGAATTCCAACACTTAAACTGTGAAAATGGGGTTTATTTCACACAATATTTATTTTAGTCTTTGTGCTTTTGTTTCTAGCTAATTTACAGAACATTTTCTATTTAATTTCCACAGCTAACCCAGGACAAGATTGCATGTCTGCCCAGCCATGTCAAGAATGAGGCAGTAGACTGCAACTACATCATTGACTACCGCAGTAACAACAGTGACAGCCCCATCGTCACGGAGTTGTTCGGTCGCAAGAATAACCTGGACATTCACCAATACTTGTTTGTTAACCAATATTGCTATGAGAGGTTTGTGCACTGGTATGCAAAGTACTTCCCCTACCTTGTGGTGATCCACTCTATGATCTTCATGATAGCAAGCAGCTTCTGGTTCAAATTCCCTGGGACATCTTCTAAAATGGACCTTTTTGTCAACATTCTGAAGAAGTGCTTTGACTCACCCTGGACCACGAGGGCCCTGAGTGAAGTTTCAGAGGAAAGAGGAGAGGAGAAGCTGGTCAGTTTGAGGAGGAGCACCATGTCAAAGGATTTCAAAGACCACAGAGCAGACGAGGAGGAGAATATAGGACTTCTTCGCTCCACCTCTGTCAAGTCTAATTCAGAAAAGATAGTCCAGGACCCCCAGCCTACTCCTTCTGTGCTGGACAAAAAGGAGGGAGAGCAGGCCAAAGCTCTCTTTGAAAAGGTGAAGAAGTTTCGAACCCATGTAGAGGAGGCAGACATCTTATACCTTATGTATGTGCTACAAACATCTCTCAAAGTCTTCAAGTTCCTTATTATCATTGTTTACACTGCAGTGCTGGTACAAAATATTGAAGTAATTGTGCGCTGTGATGTCCCTCCTGACCTGACTGGTTTTCATATATATTGCTGTAACCACATCAAAGCCCATCTTTTCTCCAAGCTTGCTTACTGCTACATCTGCTTCATAGGTGTGTATGGACTTATGTGTATCTACACCCTATATTGGGTGTTCCACCGACCTTTGAAGGAGTACTCCTTTGAGCACCTCAGACTGGAAACGGGTGTCAATGACATACCGGATGTAAAGAACGACTTTGCTTTCTTGCTTCATCTAGTGGACCAATATGATGCTCTGTATCCTAAAAGGTTTGCAGTCTTTCTTTCTGAGGTAAGTGAGAGCCACCTCCATCAACTCAACCTGAACCACGAGTGGACCAACAAAAAGCTGCGCGCCCACCTTTCTAAGAACTCCAAAGATAAGTTGGAACTCTGTCTTATAGGACTACCAGGCCTTCCAGACACTGTCTTTGAAATCACAGAAATTGAATCACTCAAACTGGAGCAAGTTAAAAATGTCACAATTCCAGCTGGTGTGGCAAAGCTGGATTCTTTGCAGGAGTTATCTTTGATCTACTGTCCAGCTAAGCTGCAACTGCTTGCCCTGAACCATCTTAAAGAACAGTTAAAGGTTCTACGTCTTACTTTTGAAAGTTCAGAGGAAATCCCTATGTGGATGTATACCCTCCATTGTCTGGAGGAGTTATATTTGATTGGTCCTTTAACTAATGAGGTGTCGAAAAGTGGCAACTTGGAATCTCTGCGAGATCTCAGTACTTTGAGACTTCTCAGTCTACGGTCCAACCTACGGAAGATACCACCCAGTGTTGGTGACCTAGCGGCACAGTTGCAGGCATTGTGCATCCACAATGAAGGGGTCAAGCTCCAGGCATTTAGCACACTGAAGAAGTTAACAAACTTAGTTTCATTAGAGCTATCAGCCTGTGAGCTGGAGCGCATCCCAAGTGCTGTTTTCAGCCTGAACAATCTACAGGAGCTAGACCTGAAGGAAAATAAGCTTTGCACTGTGGAAGAAATCCTGAGTCTGCAGCATTGTCAGCGTTTGGTGACGCTCCGTCTGTGGCACAATAAAATCACTTACATTCCTGATCACATCACTAAGCTGCACACACTGGAGACGCTGGACATAAGCTGGAACAAGCTGAAAAAGCTTCCGTCTCGGCTGTTCTACTGCACCCGGCTAAGGCACCTCGACATCTCCCACAATCAGATCACATCCATTCCTTCAGAAGTGAACATACTATCGGGTCTTCGGTTCTTTTCTGCTGCCTTCAACTCTCTAGAGTCTCTGCCAGAGGAGCTCTTCTCTTGTAAACGAATAAAAACTCTGATTCTGAGTAACAACTGTCTTTCGTATCTTAGCCCCAAAGTGGGCAACCTGGCCCAGCTTGTGCGACTGGATATTAAGGGAAATCGGTTGGACTCTCTGCCTTTGGAGATAGGAGAGTGTCCTCTTCTGAGATGCACTGGACTGATAGTAGAGGACAGCCTATTTGACTTGCTGCCATCAGACTTACGAAAGAAGCTGAGTCAAGGCTGAGACTGAAAGCTGAGGATAGTGGCAAACTAAGAAAATCATGGTGGCCAGTTGTGTTCTGGCTTGCATTGAGGAAAATGTTTTAATTGTGGACAAACATATGTATCTTTTATTAAAATATCTTTTTACAGAGTTTGTTTCTTGTTTGCTTTTTATTAATTTTTTTTTTTTATGGTTTGGGGGATGGAGGGGCTGGTTTCCCCTTAATGCTAACACAAAATAAGGACTCAGACAGACCTATGTTCCTATGTTGTTTCTGACTGGGGAGATTTGTACTGTATCCTGTGTAACAGGTTTTTATTGCCCCTGAGAGGAGTGTCCTTCACTGTGTTGAGTCATGTTGCCTCTGTTTAGGAGATATAGAGAAAAAGGGAGACCTTTGAGACAAACACCAATACACTTAAGTTTTAATTTAATTGTGTATTATTTCTTTAATTGTAGGTAAGTCTTGTTGCATTAGAAATACAACCGAAAAACTGTTCTGTTACTAATCTGAAGATCATAATACTAAAAGGTTAAATACAAAGATTTTTTTATTACATTCTTTCTCCATTTATTAATCCATGATTTTCCTTCTGAGTGTATTGAAGGTCAAACTCAGCAACCCGGAAAAAAAAAGAAGCATTTTTCTGTTTCTGCTTTGCACCTTCAAGTCTATTATTCATGTTCTGACTTGCAGAGCATGACTGAAAAACAAGATCCTAGCAGTGAAGTGAACAGAAATACCTCTTCTGTAAAATGTAACACTGACCCACCCTCATATATTATATTATAGACTGTTATTTGGGTGAAACTGAGGAGTTTGAACAACAGTAGCTGCACAGTATGTGCCAAATGCCATCATACCAGGTAAATCATTACCCTGTGTCTTTTCTCTTGTAGTTAAAGGGATGATGAAGTGTCACTAGTATTAGTCAGAAAGTTGTGGAAATGTTTCAAGCAGTTTTAGATTTAAAATATGTTAGAGACTGCAGCAGTTTTTAGATTCATTTTCCACAGTGGTCTCAGCATGAAGGTCTTATAGGTGGTTTTTGGATTTCTTTAATAATCTTAATTTGCTTTACAAAAAATAAGAAAATTTACCTCTGGGGTTAATTGGAAAAACAACTTTATCAGACTCTTTTTGGGTTTAAAATAAACTGGACAGATTTTTATCACACTCACTTGACATAAACTCCATATAAATGTTGCTTTTGTCCTTGTTTTGTAACTATCTTATTAGTGTAGATGTTAACTTTTCACCGTCACCTGCAGAATATGCCAACAACAACTTGACTCTGGAAGTATTTGCACACACAGCAAAGCTCTACCTAGTGTCTGAGTGTCTCAATCTGGCTCTTACTAATCAAGTGAAGTTTATTTGTATTCCACATTTCAGTAGCAAAGCAGCTCAAAGGGCTGCTTTGCTACTACAAAATAAATAAAAATAGCAACCAATTAATAAACAAGCAATACACATTGCATTTTGTCAAATGCCACCATCAAAGTCATTAAGAATAATCATTAAATATATTGATCACTGTTCCAGTTACAAATCAAATGCAATTCTAAACACTTGGAAATTTAGATTTGATCTAAAGGAGCTCATTGTTTCAGCTGTTTTATGGCGCATAAAAATTAAATGCTGCTTCTGAATGATTGGGTACCTTTCTACCATTATCACTCAGAAATATTACAATTTTAGCTGGTTTACTTATAAACTTCAAATTAAAATATAATTCATACTTTTAAAAAATTGACAAGTAATCAGAAGTTGAAGAATTAGAAATGCCTTTATACCACTTGAGTTTGATTTATTTTACCATGTAAGCATTTTAATTTGGATTTTTAAGCAATAGACCAATACAAAATAGTACAAAACTATGAGGTGATGCAAACCTGAAAATTGTGGCGTACATTTGTATTCCGTTCTCCTGAGTCAATGCATTGTAGTTACCTTTCACTGCAGTTACAGCTGCAGGTCTGAATACTTTTGGAAGGTGCTGTAAGTGAACCTGTGAATACGCACTTCAACACAAAGAACCAGCAGCACAGTAACTGAACTGTATCTGCGCTCTCTTTTGGTGAAGTTGGCTGGAGGAGGCGCACAGGCAAACAAAATAGCCATTGTGCCATGAGAGCCCTGAGCACGAACAGCAGCAAACTGTGCCTCGGTTACCTACAGTCTGTAACAAAAACAGGACTCTCATTCATCTTTAGCTTCAGAGCAGTTAGCTTTGTGACCTTTTACAGGGTTTTCTGGTACTGTGCATTCCATTGTGGAGTTTTCAGTTTTGTCATTGATGAATCACCTTGAGGAAGTGTTAAAACACAAAAAATATTTAAAAAGAAAAGCAATATGGATCAAAACCTTTTTATCAGCGTTTTAAAAATGAAAATCAAGTGAATACTACTCACATATACTAGAAAGATGCTAAAAAATGGTAATCTGCTCTGTTATATTTTTTAAATTCCCTATTTAAAAATAAATTCATAGAAAAGTATTTTTACCAAAAGGAGAGTTCAAAATAGATTAAATTTTAAAAAAGGCAATGAAAGACAACGAGACGTAAAGTTCATAACTTTATTTTGTGCTTTCTTCAAATATTAAAGTGAATAATCTCACTTTTGTCTTAAAGGTATTTATATAAATAACATTTCAACAAATCACATCAAATGTTGCTATTTACAAAGTCACAGGAATATAAATTCCTCTTCCAACAATAAATAAAAGTAAATTCAAAGTCCATCTAATTAAGAGAAACACAACTATGCAAAGCAATCAGGGTGCACCATTTCATTTTTGTAAATTAAAAAAACAAAAGCATATGTGTAGAAACTGTTACAATTCATACACACAATGGAAATAATGTAAAAAAAAATCACATAACACTGGAGGACAACTATCTACAAATGTGCACTCCCAATTAACAGGGAAAGAATGTAAATATAAGGTGCCTAAACTGCACTGTGCAAAAGGTGTCTACAGTATATAGCCACCAATCCACTGAAAAGAAGCTGCCAAGACATCATGTCCCGTCACATTTTAATGCTCAGTTACCAAAAACCAAATTCATGTATTCAAGTCACCAGGTACAAAGCAAAAAAAAATAAAAATAAAAAATAAAATAAAAAAATAAGTGAGGTTTGAGTTATGCAGAGGATTAATTCTTACGATTCTTACTAACTGTGAATATGAGCAAAAAGTGAGTTCATCAGATCCAGCTCACCCAGAGATCGGGCAACGTCTATTGCTGTTTGACCACTGACGTTGGCATGTTTCAGGTCGGATCGAGGAGCCAAGAACTCCACGACATCCCGGTGGCCTTCTCGTATGGCGATGTGGATGGGGAGGGCGCCGTTCTGGTCCTGGAGGTTCACTGAAGCTCCGTGCTCCACCAGGACCTGCAGGGTCTCGAGGAACCCCGTCTGTGCTGCATCATGGACAGGCGCTATGCCGTGTTTGTCCTGGACATTGGGCTCAGCTCCTTTTTCCAGCAACAACCTTGCTACTTTGGCGTTCCCCATCATCATCACCTGAAAGGACATGTTAAATAAGATGAATGTAGAGCACATAAACCTGTTAAACACCTTTGTGTAAATTGGTAAGTTATACAGTCAAATACCTCTTATTTTCTCAGCTTTATGTCAGTAAGTACCCTACTCTATTCAGTGCATTTACTATAAGTATCAACATGTTTTTTTCCACAAAATTGTAAATTTGTAAGTACATTTTCTAAATGTTTGTTCTTAATGATTGTATCTAAAAAAAAATTGCAGAATTATCAGCTTATGTTAAACTAAGCCTTTATGCATAGTCGTTCCAATATTTAAAATCTCAAGATGGTCCCCAATAACAATAATAGATAACGCTGAACTAAAACTTTTATATTTGAAAATCAAAATACCTAAGCTGAAATATTACTATTACTATTTCTACTAACAATAAAGAAAAAGATCCTGAAAGCTCCAAATAATTTCACTTCTATCTAAATTTGTAAACCTGATTCGTACCGACGTGTTTCCATTTTGTCCCTTTTTAAATCAATCAATTTCAAAACTTCAAGCTACTCATTTAATAATAATGTACTTATACCTTTGCTCATTAGTATGTTTTAGTTGCACTTCTGAATTGTAATGAGTTACAAAAATAAACTGATAAATATGCTCAAATACAGGTGTCGCATTTTATTTTCTGAAAATAATTACATTGAAATCTACCTGGCCAAACCGAATTTACGGGTAGAAATTGTTTTTTACCTTTTTAAGAAGGTAAAAAACAATTTCTTTTTGGGAGTCAAAAACATATTTTGTAATACACTATGACTATGCCTTATATGGATGACAAAGTGAAATGTGGAGGCGGCTATTATGCTAATTTACCATGTCATGCCTTTGTAGTTTTCATTTGTAGTTACAGACTTTTTCAAGGTAGGAATTAAAGATGTTTGCACAGGATGTTTCAGAGCACGAGGAGTCCAGCATGTATGGAAAAGATGATTTTTTTTTTCTGGGGTATTTTGGACATAAATACAGCTTCCAGCAGTATGTGTGTACTGGGGATGCTTTGAATTCTAAGTACGTCCCTGCTACAAAGAAAAATAAACTGATATGCCATCATTTAACTACACAGTATCCAACAACAGACGAGGTCTTTTCGTAGCCGAAGAAGTCGGATCCCGAGAACCAAAACTACAAATATACGAAATGATCAGGGGCAATAATTCTGTAAATTATTGGGGATTAAATAATAAATCCAAAAGAAAAACATGACATTGGTAATAAGCAGCCCACCTAAAATAAATGAACAAATATAAAATGTGAAGTAGGGATTATGTAATTTCCGTTAACATAACAGGGCGGACATCGGAAACAACTCAAACACAGGGACCAAATGAATTTGTCATCGGCTCATATTAAGAAGGTAATAGTTCTGAAACTGATTCATGATGTGTGAACATAAATAATAACGGTGTTTACCTGCAGCGCGGTCCGGCCGAACTCGTTGGGAGTATCGGGATGCACTCTGCATTCCTCCAGGATCCTCTGCACCTCATCGGCATTCCCTTTGGCTGCTGCCGCCGTCAAAGCTTTCCCCGCGTCCATCTGACTCAGGACCATTATACTCTGGGTTTCTGCTGCTGGATAAGACACGGAGCAGAGTCACATCAAAACTCAAACCGAAATATTTCATTAAGATAGAGGAATTGACAAGTTATTTCGAAAAGCCGGGATGATAATGCCGGTGGCTACCCCTAGCTAACCTTACTACAGCATCCGGCTAACGTAACCTGTAGTTCTCCGCTGACGCCATATTACTGGGTTGTTGCGTACAGCTGCAACGCTGGGGTGTTTTAACAAAATGTACGGTTAAACCGCACTGGTGAAGGGAAATATTTGCCATCTCGACAGAGATAGTTCATATAGTCTGAATGTTAATAACAAGTAGCATCCGAGCTAAAGGCTAACGGTTTATCAACCATAAAGGTTTTTGTGCCTACCTTATTCAGTCCGTTGATACCAAGCGTCGCCAAGTCTCCACAACCCGTTGCTTCTAGTGCCCAGTTATTTTTAAATACAATTCAAACGAGAAAAGTTTATCAACCTTTAAAAAATACATTTGCGCGCTGAGATCCAAACTGCGGTGTCCCCCTAGTCTAAAATTTACAAACATTGGAAAGAGAATACGCTGGCCAATCACAACTCTCCCAGTAGGCGTTGTTCGTCCATATATGGAAAAATAGGAGGAGTTATAACTCTGTTACTACGCTCTCGCAGTGGCAACATCAACATCTGACCAATCAGAGCTAGAAGCGAATAAAGCGGGCGATTTGTAAACGTTGGCGTCTTCAAAGGGCAGTTCATTCAGATTTCCATCCTTTGCTTGTACTTCTGCAGGTCGGAGTGACGCAAAAAAGGCGGGTGCGCGTTTGTAATTTTGGGCGGAATTTATCGACTGTGATTACACAATGCGTGCCTGCAGGTGTGATAGAAATATCACCAGTTAAACAGCGTTTGACACATGCAAAACGAAAAAAGAACTGCATTAAAGGCCACGCATAACAAACTGCTTTAACCCTCCTGTTATGTTCGTTTTTGGGGTACAGCAATAATGTTCGTGGGTCAATTTGACCCGGGAGTGTTTAATCATGCAATAGTGTCAGAAACCAAAA